>CAUYQU010038946.1:0-23116 GCA_963574635.1 Cheracebus regulus
ATATTGGTTGTCTGCTTATTTGTTATTTTCATCCCCTATTCCTTCCTGTCTCCATTGTTAAGCACAATTATTGGCATAAAAGAGGTTTTTAATACCCATTTTTAGGCTGCATTCTAGCCTGGGCAATAAAACAAGAATCCCGTTCTCTCTCCCTCTTTCTCTTCCTCTTTCTCTCATTCTTTTTTTTCTTTCTTTTGTTCTTTCTTTCTCCTTTTCTCTCTTTTTCTAAAAAATAAAAATAAAAAATAACAAAAATAAGATTAACAAAGATATTTAGGACCCGAACTCAGCTCTAAACCAAATGGACTCGATAGACAACTACAGAACTCTTCACCCCTAAACAACAGAATATACATTCTTCCCATTGCCACATGGTGTATACTCTAAAATCAATCACAGAATTGGAAGTAAAACACTCCTTAGCAAATGCAAAAGCACTGAAATTATAACAGTCTCTAGTGTCAAAGTGCAATCAAATTAGAAATTAAAATTAAGAAATTAACTCAAAACCATATGATTACATGGAAATTGAATAACTGCTCTTGAATGACTTTTGTGTATATAGTAAAATTAAGGCAGAAATCAAGAAGTTCTTTGAAACTAATGAGAACAAAGATATAACATACCAGTATCACTGGAACACAGTTAAGGCAGTGTGAAGGGTGAAATTTACAGTACTAAATGCCCACATCAAAAAGATCTAACTTAGAAAGATCTCAAGTTAACAACCTAACATAGCAACTGGAAGAACTAGAAAACCAAGAGAAAATCAATCCCTAAGCTGGCAGGACAAGAAATAACCAAAAACAATGCTGAATTGAAGGAGATTGAGACATGAAAAATCATTCAAAAGATGAATGAATTCACGAGATGGTTTTTTGAAAAAATTAGTAAAATAGACTGCTAACTAGACTAATAAAGAAGAAAAAAGGAGAAGATTCAAATAAACACAATCAGCAACAAGGGAAATATTACCACTGACCCCACAGAAATACAAACAACCATCAGATAATACTATGAACAACTCTATTCACATAAACTAGAAAATCTAGAAGAAATAGATAAATTCCTGGACATATACACCCTCCCTAGAGTGAACCAGGAAGAAATTGAATCCCTGAACAAAATAATAATGAGCTCTGAAATTGAGGCAGAAATAAGTAACCTACCAACCAAAAAAAGGCCAGGACAAGATGGATTTACAGTTGAATTCTACCAGATGTATGACAAGTTGGTACCATTTCTACTGAAACTATTCCAAAAAATTAAGGAGGAGAGAGTTCTCCTCAACTCATTCTATAAGGCCAGCATCATCCTGATACCAAAACCTGGCAGAAATACAACAAAAAAAGAAAACTTTACGCCAATGTCCGTGGTCAACATCAATGAAAAAATCCTCAACAAATATTGGCAAACTGGATTCAACAGCACATCAAAAACTTATCCTCTACGATCAAGTAGGCTGGTTCAACATATGCAAATCAATAAATGTGATTTATCACATAAACAGAACTAAAAACAAAACCCACACGATGATCTCAATAGATGCAGAAAGTGCTTTTGATAAAATTTAACATCCATTCATGTTAAAAACTCTCCATAAACTAGGTATTGAAGGAAAATACTTCAAAATAATAAAAGCTACATATGAGAAACCCACAGCCAACATCACACTGAAAGGGCAAAAGCTGGAAGCATTCCCCTTGGAAATTGGCCCAAGGATGCCCTCTCTCACCACTCCTATTCAACATAGTATCGGAAGTCCTGGCTGGGCAATCAGGCAAGAGAAAGCAATAAAAGACATGCAAATAGGAATTTCTATCCCTGTTTGTAGATGACATAATCCTACATCTAGAAAATCCCTTAGTCTCAGCCCACAAGCTTCTTAAGCTGATAAGTAACTTCAGCAGAGTCTCGGGATACAAAATCAATGTGCAAAATCATTAACAATCTTTTCTTTTTTAAAGTTCTATTTGTACTTATACTTCTTTAATAAATGATAAAATTATATTACCATTTTTACCTTTCACCCCCAATGAAATCCCATGTTTATTTCAAATTATATTAAACATATACCAACTAAGGAAGAATAAACATCTTTATGTTACTCAGCTTTTCTAGCTAGAAATATTACTTGTTTCTTCGTTTATTCGTTTCCTATTACATGCCTCAGTGAGATTTAGGTGCTATTTTTATAGTACTGCCATTTCTAGAGAAGGTTGTTCTTAGTTATCTCTCTCTTTTAGTTATTTATTGCTATGTAAAAAATTACTCTAAGATCTAGTAGGACTTAACACATTTTCAGTCTTGCAGTTCCTTTGGAGCAGGAATCTGGCCTGGTTTAGCTGGGTCCTCTTCTTCACAGTCTCTCATGAGGCAGCAGAGTGCCAACCCAGGATCCAAAGCCTGAGGGAATGATCTGTGTTGCTGCAAGATTCAGTTTCTTGAAGGCTGCTAGACTAAAGGCCTTGGTTTCAACATTCACTGTAAGTCAGAGGCTACCTGAGGTCCTTGCCATGTGAGCCTCTCCAACATGCCAGCTTACTTCATCACAGCATAGATGCTGAGAAGTCAATAGAAAGAGTTTGCTACATATACTTTGCTTCATCCTAATTCAGAAGTAAGTCACTAGCTTCAGCCCACATTGAAGGGAAGCACATTATATAAGGGTGTGAATAGCAGGAAATTAGTGGGGGCCATCTTAGAAGTATGATTACCACACACCCATTCACCTGATCATCTCAAAGCAAATTCCTGACATCATTTCATCCATAAGTATGTATCCCTAAAAGATAGTTTTTCTTTCAAATGACTACAATACCATTATAACAACTTGTGTAAAATAATAAGTCTAATAATTTAAGACACAATAAGTCTGAAGTCTCTAATCAAGTTTCAAATTTTCCCAATACATATGATCATTTCCCAATATATGTGGTTTGCTGAACTCAGAATTCAAACAAGTTCCCACACTGCCTGACTGCTGTTTCTTAAGTGTCTTTCACATTATCCTAAATGACTTAATGGTGTGACCTGAGCCTCCAATAACTCTTCCTTGCCTCCTTTGCTTTATGTTTATGTTAATATTACAGGACTACATTTTGTTGTCTGTTTCAATGTTTAGCTTCATTTTTTAAGGAAAAATATTTTTGTTTTTCTATTTTGAAGGCACTTGGAAATGAAAATAATTTTTTTCTTTAATAAGTTTATTTTTAAAGGTATTAAAGAGGTATAAGGACATGTTAGAAATTTCACACTCATTCAAAATA
The DNA here is from genome assembly GCA_963574635.1 of Cheracebus regulus. Classification (NCBI taxonomy): domain Eukaryota; kingdom Metazoa; phylum Chordata; class Mammalia; order Primates; family Pitheciidae; genus Cheracebus; species Cheracebus regulus. The sequence continues at coordinate 3,270 of CAUYQU010038946.1, forward strand.
GAACCTAGACATTTTCCTATGCAAATATGTGTATGTTAAGATATTTATACAGATGATACTTTTATTTACAGTTCCATTATGCATTTTACTTTTTTCTTTTTAAATGACAGAGTCTCATTCTGTTTCCCAGGATGGAGTGCAGTGGCATGTCACAGCTCACTGCTGCCTCAACCTCCCAGGTTCAAGTGAACCTCCCACTTCAGCCTCCCAACTAACTGAGACTACAGGCATGCACCACCATGCCTGATGTTTTTTCAGTGTTTTTGTTTGTTTGTTTTTGTTTTGTTTTGTTTTTGTAGAGATGGGGTCTTCCTGTGTTCCCCAGGCTGGTCTCAAACTCCTAGGCTCCTGCCTCCGCCTCCCAAAGTGCTGGGATTATAGGTGTGAACCACTGCCCCCAGCCCATGAGCCACAATGTCTGGCCTTACTTTTTCACTTAATATTCCATGAGGATCTTCCCAAAGCACACATAAATCTACCTCATTCTTCCTAAGGCTACGCAGTTTGCTTATTCCATCACATAGTTAACCAAACCCCAACTGATGGACATCAGTTGTGTAATTTGTGAGAAATTATATCATTGTGTAATTTGTGAGAAGTGGAGTCATGATGAAAATAATAATAATAATACCTATAACGTTTTAGTGCTTACTGCATGCCAAGTTAGACTTGCCAGATAAAATGTAAGATGCCAATTAAATGTGAATTTCATATAAGCATCAAATAATTTTTATTATATGCATGTCCTGTTATTTATCCAAAATTCAAATTTGGCTGGGTGTCCTGTATTTTTATTTGCTGAATCTACTAAGCTGTGCCAGGTTCTCTTTTAGAAACTTTATACATATTATCTCGTTTAATTTTTTTTTTTTTTTGAGACAAAGTTTTGCTCTTGTTGCTCAGTCTGGAGGGCAATGGTGCAATCTTGGTTCACTGCAACTTCTGCCTCCTGGGTTCAAGCTGTTCTCTTGCCTCAGCCTGCCAAGTAGCTGGGATTACTGACATGCACCACCACACCCCACACACAGCTGATTTTCTTTTTTTAATTTAGTAGAGATGGGGTTTCACCATATTGGTCAGGCTAGTCTCGAACTCCTGACCTCTGGTGATTCACCTGCCTCGGCCTCCCAAAGTGCTGGGATTACAGGCGTGAGCACTGCACCAGGCCATCTCATTTAATCTACATAATTATCCCATTAGGAAAGTAATAGTACCATCCTCATTTTACAGATGAAGAAACAAAGCCTTAAAAAGAGCAATTTGTGAGAAGTAGAGTCAGATTTTGAATCCAGGCAGTGTTGACCCCATAAAATAAGTTTTAATCAGTTTTGTTTTTACTGATTTTGGTTTTAGTTACTATATTTAGCAACTAGCCATAAAAAAGAATGAACAAGATATTTGTGAATTAAGGTGGAATGATTTCCCAGACATAGTAAGTAAAGAAAAAAAGAGTAAAAAAATTTTATTTTACTACATTTTGTATAAAAATAAAGGGCAATATATTTTCTTAGTTTAAAAAAAATTTAAAAAGATAAAACAAACTAATGAAAATGTTTATCTACAGGTGATAATTGGGAATAAATGCAATGAATAGTGAAGGAGAGAGATTTTGAGTATTACCTTTTTATATAATTTTGACATTTGGTCCATGTAAGTGGTTTACATATTATTTTAAAATCGAATTAAATTTTAAAAATGGGGAAAAAATCACTAACATTGAAAACAAATAGAACTAGACTGTACATAAAGTTGATAACATAGCCAAACAGAAGAAAGAATTAATTTAAGTAACTTTTATGCATGGAACTCTGGCTGAAAATCCTCAGAATATTTTAAGGACAAAGAAAAAAACAAACGACTCAGTTGTTATCTTAGTGGAATAATTCTGGAACTTTCTGTGCATAGAAAGTTCCAGAATTATTACTTACAAGCTAGAGAAAATAAGTAAATGAATGATTATTTTGTGAACCTAGTCTCTTGCTGTAGGGAAGGGGGATACATTTATGGAATAGAGGAATATGAGGGACCCCGTGAAGCGGGATTTGAATTGCAATATCAGTATAAATTGAGTTCCAGGAGCAATTAGCATACCTAGAGCCCAGAACTTGGCTTCTACACACCTTCCTCACATAAAGGAACCAGAGTTCTTTGTGGAAATGGCTAGTTCCAGGTGTGAGATGGGAAGATTGCAGAGGAGTATCTTAAGCCTGAGAGGAAGGAAGTGCACTAAACCTCAAGGGAATGCAGGAACCAATTGGCCAAATATGGAAAAATTTGAGTATCAAAGCCAATCATTTAAAATCAATCTTTTAGTTTGTTATAATAAGTGAAAATAAGAGGCAATGAAGAAATTCTTTAGAGAAAATGCCAACTAACAAACGTAGAAAGAAAGTCAGAATTAGCAAACTACCACCATACCACCACTACGTAATAACTGAGTCACGCAAGGATCATCTACGAATTCTAAAAACAATGCGGTGAAAGGTAATCTTGAAACAGCATATCCACATAGTCTGAAAGACTACAGAGTCCTCACTGATTTTAAAGAAAAATGTATGTCTTCACAACAGAGAAATGTTGTGCACACTACCTTAACCAGATGATCAAACTTGACATTACCAATAATGAGACAACCTGACATTATGTGCCTCTCATATGAAGCAATGGAAGGTACCTATTTTGTCAGCCATGTAGTACTTGCTTATCAAAAATGCTTAACCCTGCACAAAAATAGGTAGAAGGTATAAGATCTAGTGTTCAGTAACACAATAGGGTGACTATAGTTACAATAATTTATTGTATATTTCAAAATAACTAGAAGAGAAGATTTGGAATGTTCCCAACCCAAAGAAAGGATAAATGTTTGAGGTGATGGATATCTCAATTACCTGTATTTTATCATTACACATTGTATACTTGTATCAAAATATTACATGTACCCCATAAATAGATACAACTATTATATATCCATAAAAATTAAAAATACATTAAAAATGTTTAACCCTAATATAATTGTGAGGATATAATTTAACAAATCCAAATAATGGTTGTATATTGCTTCATACCAAACTACTCCAAAGCTTAGTGGCTTTAAAAAAAAAAAAACCCTTTCATTGTGTTTTACCGTTTTATGGATAAAGAATTTGGGAGGACTTTCACTAAATGATGGTTCTGCTCTAGGTGGCGTTATCTAGAGTCACTTGGTGACTGGATATTCACACAGCTGATGGACAACTGGTTCAGAAAACCCAAAACATGCCTGGTACTTTGCTGTAGTCTTGGGGCCTCTCATGAGTCTCTTCACCAGGGTAGTGGAGCTTACACGGCAGCTTAGGGCTTCAAGAAACGCCCCCAAAAAGCCAAACTTCTCAAAAGCTAAGTCCAGAACTGTGAAAGAGTTCTGAGTTAGATTTTAGAGCAATCTAAAGTCTTCTGCCATTTTAGATTGCTCAAGAAGTCATAGTAGCTCAGATCCAAGAAAAAAAGGGAGCCCACATGTCAATGAGAATAGTGCAAAATAACTTAGGACCATCTCTACTTCACCACAATAGGTTTCTGTCGTTCTGAAGATTTTCAGAATGAAGTGTGGAAGAAGCTTTAGTTAATGTGTTTGGCATATTTTTGCAAGTATGTCCATACTCTAAACTCTTAACATTAGAATAGCTTTTTATTTTGATAGTTCCAAGTTGCTCTCCAAAAAGTATATACCAGTTTGCCAAGCAAAAGTGCATGAGAATGTCTATGTTCTTCATTATTTGAACTAGTTTTAAAGTATACCTATACTATGACCTTTCCCACATCAAAAGTGGAGTCTAATTCTTCTCCCATTCCTAGTGTGGGCCAGACTTCGTGAGTAGCTTCTAATGAATAGGATATGGTGGAAGCAGTGATGTGTGATTTCCAAGGTGAGGTCCTAAAAGGAGATCCAGCTTCCGCCTGAATCCTTCTCTGTTGGGCCACGCACTTTGGGAGACCTGAACTGGCAGGTAAGAACCCTGACTACTAGAGGGGTCAACTTTTTAGGGGGCCAACTTTTTAGAGGGCCAACTTGTGACACAACTATACTGAATTTAAAAAGAAACCCAAAATATAATAATCTAATATATAATGAATAAGTATACTCAAGTGTGTTATTACTTTAACATAAAATATGAAAAATGGTATTTATTTGAAATTATATGTTCTGTACTATTTACTTTTATGTTAAATAAATGCTATTATTTAAACAAAACACCAATAAGCCTAGATAGCAATGGCAGTTAGAAGTGATTAATAGTAGGATTAATTAAATAAGCAATATGTATGCAAAAATATAGCAATATTTCATGATGTTTCTGTCTTCTGATACAGCAATTTATTTGAACTCTTTTTAAATGTTTTATTGGACTATTCAATATTTCAGGTTATATTTGTATATATATATATATTTTTTTTTTGAGACGGAGTCTTGCTCTGTTGCCCAGGTTGGAGTGCAGTGGCATGGTCTCGGCTCACTGCAACCTCTACCTCCTGGGTTCAAGTGATTCTCCTGCCTTAGCCTCCCGAGTGGTTGGAATTACAGGCTTGCACCACCACTCCTGGCTAATTTTTGTATTTTTCGTAGAGATGGGATTTCACCATGTTGGCCAGGCTGGTCTCGAACTTCTGACGTCAGGCCATCCGCCTGCCTCCACCTCCCAAAGTGCTGGGATTACAGGAGTAAGCCACTGCGCCTGGACCTTTTTTTCTTTTATATGGTAGTAAAACTGGATACAGGCAAAAGTAAGATTCAGTTTGACTTGCAGTTTTGCTTTTATCAAACCCATATTACACTGATTCCTGGTGTCAGTCCAATGTGATGTCAATTAAGCTAACTATCCTCTCAACAAAAATGCCTGTGTTCATTTGCACATGAAACACTTAGGATTTTACTTACTAGCAACGGCAGAATTTGGACCTGTGATGCTCTAAAAATGCCCATCTGTTCTGCATCCACAGGCTTGTTCTGACGCACCAGCTCATCGTCAAGCAGGTGCTTTGCAGCTATAACTTCATTATAGACTATCCATGTCTAAAATATCCGTGATTTTCAAACACTCGCATTAAATGTCATGATTAGTTAAGTCTCTCTCAGGGAAAATTTTTGAACTTGTAAAATTGAAAGTAGATTTGACATCAACCTAAAAAGCTTTTACACAGCAAAGGTAACAATCAACAAAATGAAAAGGCAACCTGCCAAATGGGAGAAAAATATTTGAAAACCGTGTATCTGACAAGGGGTTAATGTCCAAAATATATCGGGAAGCCAGGCGTGGTGGCTCATGCCTGCAATCCCAGCACTTTGGGATGACGAGGCAGGGGGATCACTTCAGGTCAGGACTTCAAGCCCAGCCTGACCAACATGGTGAAACCCTGTCTCTATTAAAAATGCAAAACTTAGCTGGGCATGGTGATGGGCACCCATAATCCCAGCTACTTGGGAGGCTGAGGCAGCAGAATCACTTGAACCCAGGAGGCGGAGGTTGCAGTGAACCAAATTCGTGCCATTGCACTCCAGCCTGGGCAACAAGAGCAAAATTCTGTCTCAATAAAATAAAATAAGTATATCCGGATTGCACACAATTCAATAGCAAAAAAAAAGCCAAATAATCTAATTTAAAAATGGCCAACGGACTTGAATAGACATTTTTCCAGAGAAGATACAAATGGCCAACAGGTATGTGAGAAGGTACTTGACATCACTAATTATCAGGGAAATGCAAATCAAAAACCACAATGAGATACCACCTCACATCTATTAGGATGTCTATTATCAAAAAGTCAAGAGGTAAGTGTTGGATGTGGAGTAATAAAGAACCTTTGTACACTGTTGGCAGGAATGTAAACTGGTTCAACAGTTTCTCAAAAAACTAAAAATAGAATTACCTTGTTTATGATCCAGTAACCTCACTTCTGGGTATATATCCAAAGGAAAGGATGTCACTACCTGGAGGAAACATCTGCATCCCCATGTTCATTGCAACATTACTCATAGTAGCCAAGATATGTTATTTGGTTTTTTCATACTGTATGAGTTTTTGTCACAACCTACACATAATATCAAACAATCGGGTGATGAAATAATCAGTTCATTCTTTTCTACGTTTCTTACGATCTCTCCAAAGAGAATTCAACCAGTTTTGGAGAAACAGCAAATAAATTTTTGTTGTACTGTAATCCTATATTCAACAGTCATCTTCAACATATTTTCAAACTAGAGAAGTACATTCTTTTCATCTCATATTTTAAAAATCTGATTTTTTGGCAGGCCAACATTTTAAAAGGTAATACTTTTAAAAAGACAGCACAATGGTAACCATCTTGTAGGTTCTAGTCTCAGGAGGCTGGCCCCTCCCATTCTATAAAGTCAAAATCTTATTAAGGGGTTCTGTGGGTTTTGAGAAAAATGGCAAAGAACCAAAAGTTTTCACCATGACAGCCTCAATATCAGAAGTAAGCAAATCACACTCCCTTTTAGCAGAGTCATGTAAAGGTATGCAGGTTATTTAGTAGGTAAGAGTTTTTTTGTTTCCTCTGGTAAGAAGTTTATAGGCTGAATAAAACTTGCCAAAATATACATGTCTATAGTATATGTAGATGAATGAGCAAAGTCTGGCTTGTATTTGGATAAGATATTAGCCATCTTTTATTTAATGTTTTCTGCATTTATATTAAAATCTTTATATAATTTTTTTAAAGGCTATTTGAAACTCCACTTCCAAATAAGAGAACCTAAGAGCTAGGAGGAACATATTTTTTTTGTCATGATTCAACATATTCACCTAAAATTTATAGTAATATTAGAAATTAGATAAGGATTTAGATTTTTTAAAAATCTAAAAAATTATTTAAAAATAGAACTTTAAAAAAGGCCAGTAGTCTTAACATTAGTTATTGACCAATACATATTTTACCCACTCTGATGGTGTTGTACTGTGTCAGCTTAGCAAAGCTGGAGCTGTGAGTCATGTTTCCCATTACCTTTTCCTCAAAAAAAGTGTCTAAGTTTTTAAACTTTTAAGCATTCAAAGAACTAGACTACACAGCATTAAATCCTGTTTTATTCTGAAAGAAGAATGAAAATTAATAAAGTTCTAATATTTATTCTAATAGGAAAATTAGTAAAGTTCTAATTTTATTCTAATAAAATTTCTATTTAGTCTAAAAAGAAAAAACCAACTAAGAAAGTTTTGCCACATAATTAGCAATTAAAAATAATAATAATAATGCTTGTATGTACCTGAGTCATTCTTATAACTCAAGTTGGAATTGATTTATTCCAATACAGGCTTTTTACTTGCTGTATATTCACACATTTTACATAATCTATTCCCAGTTATGCATGTTAATTTATTTAGGACTTCGCCATGTCTTCTTGCCTTTGGAATATTAGCCATTTCAGTACTTATTAGCTCTTACTACAGAGGATTTATAGAAGTATTGAAAAGATTTTAAAAATGGAGATCATGCATGGAACTGTAGGTGGGAAAAAAGGAGTTAAGTTATTAGATGGTCTGCCTTGTACTACAGGCTCCATATTTACTACTTGTCTTCACTTACTTGAATTTAGAGAAAAGATTTGGTGTTTAGAGAAATTGAAATGATGGTTAGTGAAAAATTCTAGTTTATCTCCGGCTTTTGATATTCTGTTTCCTCTTGTTTTTGCCTGATTTGGGGTACACCTAAGTTAGTCCTGGCCTTTTCATAAATGACAACCGAAAACTTGAGATTAAAACATTAAATTTATTTCCAAAGCTACTAGTTTATTGTCAATAGGAGAGATATCTGTGCATGTGTTGGTTCAAGTGATGTAACTGTCACTGTCATCAAAGGAATTGCCTCTCATTAGATTTAGTTTCATTCTCGAATAAGACATCATCATAAATATGATATAGGATTCATTTCAAAAGATCAGACCTATTAAATCAGTACTGGAGACTGCTAGAAGATATAATTTTTAAGTACATTAAACACTTATAAACCCATGACACGTCTTCCCCCAGATACCTCTGAGAAAATGTAATTAAAATGTAGTCTGTTTTGTGGGTTTTTTTTTAAGGAAAAACTCATCAAATCTTTACCACATTAGAATATTGCATACCACAAGTGTTTGACTTTATTCCACTGGATTTGACAATGAGTGCATAGTACTTATCTCGGCGTGTAATGGAGAACCTGAAATGTGTGAAGACATGCTTCAAATGATGAAGAAAATGTAAATGCATCTAGTTCAAGGGGAAATAGACTACCTGCTAATTGCTTCAAGAATTGAGTGATTTGGAAGACCTCAGGAGAGGGTTCATTTCTCTGATTTGCATACACTTCGCTCCTGCTACCTGGCTTACCACAAATGCCTAGATGATGTTGCATGTGGAGTGTTCCTCATCAACACCAGAGATTGAGAAGGATCCAGTGGCTCTGGGGACCAGAGACTTCTTTCCTTAAAGAAGCTGCCCCTCACTGATATCCAGCCCTTCAGAGAGCAGACTTCATGTTTGATAAATGATCTGGTTTTCTTATAATCCATTGTTACTATCACTATTACTATTATTGCCCAAAATTAATTGGCTTAATTTTCTTGGTGATATCAGTAAGCTTATTAGTTAATATAGTACTTTCAGCTCTCATAGAGAGTCTCTCTTAGACAGTCTAATAAAAAGCGCAGAAAAAAAGAAGTAATCTTATTTTTATTTCCTTTCAGAGCTTTTAACACTTGGTAATATAAATAATCAAGGACCCTTAAAACCACAAAATCAAATGCTTACAGCCCTCCTTTTATGCAGGTGAAGAATACAAATTCCCTTGGGGGAGATGAATGGGGTAGAGAAGAAAATGTGAGAGAGAAACAGGACAGAGGCACATGGAAATGGTCAGAATATAAAGTATATCCATAGAGAATGGGGACAAAGGAGAATTGCAGAGGAGAAGGCAATAAAATAAAAGATGGAGCAAAGATTAGCAGAGTGGAGAATAAAGGAGGAACAGAAAAAAAGATAAAGCAGAAGGAAAGAGAGAAAGAAAAAAGTAAGTAGAAGAGGTAAATAGATTATTTCTTCCTTAGATAAGATAGAACTGCAAAGGAAGGGATATATAACATAAGATACTGTGATATGGAGTGTGTGTTATACCACTTAAAAAAACAACAAAAACCTCTATATTTACCACAATTTATGTACATACTGCTTTGAAAATCTGACCCTACACTCTTGCTTTGATTTTTTGAACTTCATAAACCTGTGTCTTCCATATCGAGAGCATTAGCAATGCTTGAGAGAAGTAAACTAGTTCTTTCCATAGTACACAAAAAATATTTTTAAAGAATGTCTCAAAGTAGCAGCTTCTAGTTATACATGAGGATAAACAAAATGTTAGGATTTTCATTTATCTTGAATACACAACCATGATTTGAAACAGTATAAAGGGTTGCAAGGCATGTCAAGGATAAAATGCACTTTAAAAATTAAAAGATTCATAAGGTCAACTTTCATTTCAGAGAAATCTGTTAAATATGAATGTAAAAATGAATAAAATATAAGGTCATAGGCAAATCATCCTGTTTTCATGAACCTTGATCATATAATAGGAGTTACATTTGTTACTGAAATGTGAATGAAGATGGAATTCAAGATAAGGTATTAATCATAATTAGAATGACGATGACAGGTCTGTGCTGACAAATACTTAACAAGTAGTAAGAATGCTTATTCATAACAAACCTCTTAATTCATTAAGTTCTTCATTAAAAGGGCAACCTCTTAATAAGTTCAACATAAAGTTGGTATAACATGCTATTTGCATTTTCTCTCTTTTCATTTCCATTTTAGGGGTGTATTGTTAACAAATTGAGATAAATCATTTAAAACATATAATTACTTGGATATAGTTGCATAGTAATTCCCTAAGCAATTGCGCAGTTATAAGTTGTCAGTGTGCATATTAATTTATCATAGCCACCAGCCTCATCTTCATTGATTTGCTACTAGCTGTTAGAAAAGCAGATTAAGAAGCACATGCTGCCCTTCTCTGAAAGTTTCATTGAGGCACAAGTAGGGCAAACACTGCTTTCCAATTAGAATCCTGCTGTTTGCCAGGACTTGACAATGACTAATTACAGTCCTAAATGACTTATTATGTTTGAATGCATGATTACTTATAAATACATTTTAAGAGCTGCATAAAGAATCATTCCTGGTTTAAATATGAAAGGCTACTTTTGTGCAAAGAGCAAAGACCTGTTGAACACCTTGAGGTCAAAGAAAAAAGACATTTTAATGTTAGCATTAGAGTTTGCTTAGACAACCATTGTCTTACAAAGGAAAAAAAAGTGATTAAGTAGTCTATGATAATGAAGACGTAAAAGGATAAATGTTAGGTTTAAATCTCAGTGCTACTGATTATGAAATTTATCACTGGCCAGGCACTGTGGCTCACATTTGTAATCCCAGTATCTTGAGAGTCTGAAGCGGTAGGATCGTGCTTTAGCCCAGGAGTTTGCTGCAATGAGCAGTGATCGTGCCACCGTATTCCAGCCTAGGTGACAGAGTGAGACAAAAATAAAGCAAAAAAACCTTATCACCAGGATTTTTTTTTTGAGACAAAGTCTTGCTCTGTCGCCAGGCTGGAGTGCAGTGGCCGGATCTCGGCTCACTGCAGCCTCCGCCTCCTGGGCTCCAGTAATTCCCCTGCCTCAGGCTCCCAAGTAGCTGGGACTACAGGCGCCCGTGCCACAGCGCCCAGCTCATTTTTGTATTTTTAGTAGAGATGGATTTCACCGTATTGGCCGGGCTGGTCTCAAGCTCCTGATCTTGTAATCTGCCCGCCTCGGCCTCCCAAAGTGCTGGGATTACAGGTGTGATCCGCCGCGCCCAGCTACCACCAGGATTTTTAGAGGCGTTCACTGTTCTTAAAATATAGAATTACCTTCTTAGGGGCGCTGGGAGAATTAAATAGTTAAAACGTATACAGCACTTTGACCAATGTCTGGGACAGAGCAAGCTCAGTAAATTTTAGTTTTCGTTATGATTCTGTAGCTGAGTGACAGTAACAATTATGGACTGTATGGCAGGTCCTGATTCCAGTAAAGCTGAAGTACAATTTTTGGATGTATAACTGATTTTTGATTTTTTGAATCATTTTAGGGAATTCATTTGATCATCCATCATTCATTAATCAGCTTCTAGGAGTCAGACACTGTGCTAGGCATGGAAAATAAGATGAATACCATGCGCAACCACTAAATTAAGTTCCTTTGCACTGTCAGCCAAATAGATGACGAAGATTAGCAAAGTGGAGTTATAAGGTGTTTTATCAAAAAAAAACTGCTTTTAAACTTTAAAAATTTAAAAATATTTGAAATATGTATAACAGTAGAGAAACTATTATGTTAAACACCATGTTTGCACACCAGCTTTAGCAAATCTTAGCTTTTTCTATATTTTTCTTTTTTCTTTTTCTTTTCCTTTTTTTTTTTTTTTTTTGATTCGGAGTCTTGCTCTTTCACCCAGGCTGGAGTGCAGTGCACGATCTCAGCTCATTGCCACTTCCACCTCCCGAGTTTCAGCAATTCTCCTGCCTTAGCCTCTGGAGTAGCTGGGACTATAGGCATGTGCCATCACGCCCAACTAATTTTTTTTGTATTTTTAGTAGAGATGTGTTTCACTATGTTGGCAAGGCTGGTCTTGAACTCCTGACCTCAAATGATCCGCCTGCCTTGGCCTTTCAAAGCACTGGGATTACAGGTATGAGCCACCATGCCCACCAGCTTTTTCGATATTTTTCCGGCACTCCTGTGGCAGATAGACCTAGGGGGACCCCCACCCCCAGTGATTTCCCACCTTTGTGTTCATGCCTTTGTATAATCCCCTCCCCTTGAGTGCAGGCAGGGTCTCTGACTTGTTTCTAACAAGTGGTTTATGCCAAAGGTAATGGACTATCACCCATGTGGTTATTTGGTGTTATATACTTGACTCTGTCCCAGTAGATTAGAGTGAGTGAGTTTCCTTGCTACCTGGATGAAATTAAGCAGGCATTTTGAGGAACTTCCCCTGGCAAGAACCTTCAGTCAGATCCTAGGATTTGAGAGCAAACTTCAAGTAAAAAGGAAACAAAATGCTGGGGCCCTCAGCCATATAGCCACAAAGAATTAAATTTTGGCAACACCTGAATGAACCTGGAAGCATATTCTTTCCCAGTTCAGCTCCTAGGTGAGAACACAGCCCATGTGACACCCTTGACTGCAGGCTTGTACGGTCCTTCACAGAAAACCCAACTATGCTATGCCCAGACTCCTGACCAATGGAAACTGTCTCTTAATAAATACGGTTGTCTGAAGCCACTAAGTTTGCAGTTATTTATTACATAACAATAGAACACTAATAGAACTTCCAATATATTACAAATGACTCAAAACACAATGTGGTTCTTAGGTTGGATGCATAGTGAAAAAATTTAGAACAGCAAAAGAGTTATTTGGTCCATCCCTCTTGCCTTTAAAAAGGGAAAGATTTCTATAATGCAGAAAAATTTATCAATATCATGAGAAAAGGCCCAAAACCTTTCCTAGGAATTATTTAAATGTTTAATGTGTCCTGCTGACATATAAACTGTCATGCTATCTAATCTATAGTTAGAATCCATTTCATTATTTTCCAGGATATTTTTTAAACCCACATCAAATAGCTATTTTCTAGTCTGTAAACTTTGTGTTCTGGAATCATTTTGTTCAACTATTTCAATCATTTTATCATTTAAGATTAAGAATTATGATTATAAAAAATAAAAAAGAATTACGATGATTTTAACATTATTTTCTTTATGATCCACTTCTTTATGAACTTTCTGATTTTCTCCGAACTTCCTAAACTAAATATCTTCTTCTCTTTGTGCTTCTGGACTCACTCCTTGCCCTTCTCTGCTCTATTACTTGGGTCCCAGCAATAGACTTGCATGGATCACAGCAATGGGTGGCCTTTCACAGTGATAACCGAGTTATACATTTCTTTAGCTCTTTCTTCTAATATTTCAGCCTTTAGATATTATCCATTGACATCCTATAATGAAAGACAAAATTTTGACTTTTATCCCACTATCATATTCACACACATATACTTTTATCCCCTATCAAACAAATTACATATAAGCCTGTTGTGTGTGCGTGTGTGTGTGTGTGTGTGTGTATGTGTAGTGATTGTTTGTTTTTTGAGATGGAGTCTTAATCTGAGGCCCAGGCTGGAGTGCGGTGGTACAGTCTCAGCTCACTGCAATCTCCATCTCCTGGGTTCAAGAGATTCTCCTGCATCAGACTCCCAAGTAGCTGGGATTACAGGTGTGTGTCACTAATTTTTGTATTTTCAGTAGAGATAGGGTTTCACCATGTTGGCCAGGCTAGTCTCAAACTCCTGACCTCAAGTGATCCTCCCCTCTTGGATGGGATTACAGGCATAAACCATTACACCCAGCCTTCAAGCTCTCTCTCTTTTTTTTTTTTTTTTTTTGAGATGGAGTCTCACTCTGTCTCCCAGGCTGGAGTGCAGTGACATGATCTTGGCTCACTGCAACCTCTGCCTCCCAGGTTCAAGCAATTCTTCTGCCTCAGACTCCCGAGTAGCTGGGATTACAGTTGCCTGCCCCCACACCCAGCTAATCTTTGTATTTTTAGTAGAAATGGGGTTTGCAATGTTGACCGGGCCAAGCTTTTTTAAAAACATGCTGCTTTCTACCAGTATGTTGAAGGAATAATTTTCTGGCTATGTGGAACAAGATAAAAGATGTGGTAGGTGAAGGAAAGGGAATCTAAATCAGTCCTGTCCAAGAGAAAAGACTATGCATGACAAATGTAGCCTCACATGCAATTTTCAGCATCCACATTTGTTAAAAGTCTGTACAAAAGTAAATCAAATTCATCAATATATTACATTTAGCCCAATATACCAAAAATTATCATTTTAATATTTAATCAACAGAAAAATATTAATGAGATATTAAATGTTCTCTTTTATATATATTTTATGCTTACAGTATTTAAACTACATCTCATGAGTAAAGACCCAAAACTTGAGGCTTACAAGGCTCCTTTGGACCAGCCACATTTCAAGTGCTCAAGAACCACATGTGCCTAGTGGCTAATATAACAGACAGCCAATACTAATGGATATGAGGTAAAACTAAAAACCTTTTATCAGAAAATGGGATAAAATTTGTGCAATCTTGTGGTGCACAAAGATTTCTTAGGCAACACGCAGCAGGAACCAGAAAAGAAAATAATATATGTAAGTTGGGCTTCATCAAAATGTATAAACCTCTTCTTTTCAAAAGACACAGTTAAGAAAATGAAAAGACCAGGTATCCACTGGAAGAAAATATTAACAGCACATATATTTGACAAAGGCCTTGTTTACAGAATGCACAAAGAACTCTTACAACTCAATAAGATAAGAAGGCAAACTGTCTAATTAGAGTCTCCTATCACCTACAGTGCACGTCAATTTTAAAGTTCTCTGTTGAGCTTGGTCTGCCTTTCTTAGGATTTCCATTTCTACAGATTTAGCTTTTATATAACAGCTTTCCTTGGTACAGTAAATCAGTTACCACTAGTTATCTCAACTTTCCAATTTTAAAATTTGTTTTATCTCTTATGTCCTCTTCTCTTTGCTCTTATGAGTTTATGCATTCTTTATAACTTTACTATCATTTTATGAGAGAATAGAGATAAATGCACATGTTTAATTTACCACATATAATTGGAAATCCTTAGATTAGCCTTAACAAAATATCGTCTATCTACCTGTCTTAAGAGATTTTCAGCTCCTCAAGAGCAGTGATCTCATTTTAGTCTTCCTTCTATCTCCAGTGCCCAGCACAGAGTAGTTATATAATAAATGCTTGTTGATTGAATGAATAAATGTCCATTTAATATGTACATATACATTGATCTCTCCTTCTAAATCATAAATTCCATGAGATCAAGGATCTTGCAGATATTGTTGACTACAGATTCCTGTTGTCTAGAAGGCTATTCATAATAGGTGCTAAAAAATAGGTGAGGAACAAATTAATAGATGTATTTGTATAAGTTTATAAGCTTGGCCACATATATTTCATAATTTTGTTATATTTTACTATTTAATTAGCAGAATATATACATGATACAAAATACACTTCTAAAGACTTATATTTACTCATGAAATTTGTTACTCAGTGTTTATGATTCGATTTATGTGTATTGTCAGTCTGATTATTTAGAAATTACGGGGGGTACCCTCAGTGACCCTAGTCAATGCAACCAGATCATTCACATGATTCAAATTATTAGACAGCAACTGGTCAAGACCTCAGAATTCAATCATTATAGGGATCAGTAAAAGAACAAATGCTCATCATATAGATATAGACTTAGTTACTTTGTGGAATTATTGAGCATTTAAACTCATGTGCTTACTTACTTGAGCCACTTAGGTGATATTAACATTTCAGCACCTACCACAATATAATGGAGCACATCATATGTCAGCTATACTAAGTTTAATTCATCTAATTGATAAGAATCCTACTCTCTTCATTAGCCTTCTCCAAAGCTCTATTATGACTTTCTTCTTTTTAGACTTTCTTAGAAGAATGGAAAAAAATGCTTCCAATTATCCAGAGTTTATATTCAATCTCATTCAGTTTAATTCCTTTTGTACATTAAAGCCCTTCCATTTCATGTATTCACATATGTAAGCACAGAAAAGATTTTTGATGATTTAATAATTGTCACTTAACTAAGTTAAACATTCTCAAACTCTTTTTTCTTAATATGACTGAAATGACGAATATAAGATGATCAAACACTTAGTACCTTTCAAGCAACAAAGGTCTTCAGGATTTTATCTTAACATAGTGGCATAATTAGCATTTGTTAATATCTAAAACATCAGTCAGGTAAATTGGCAGGTAGGTCAGAACAACTGAGCTATACAATTAGGTAGTTTTCTTGGCTTTGTTTTTCCTAAGCAGTTGAGAAACCAGCTATGTGGACTTAAAAAAAAAAAAATAGACCAGTTATCTTAGAAGTGCATGAGATATTTCAAAGGTTTCCAAAACTGTTTCACTCAGGGCTTTGGAAGCTTCTCTCCCTTTATGGAGTAATCTCTTCAATCCCAAATTGATTCTCACTGACTTTGATTGTGAGGTTGTGTAAGATAATGTCTGATTAATTACATTCAAACAATAAGCTGTCTTATAAGAATGCTCATTTTAAAACAAAGGCAGTTTATAATTCCATAATACTGTGTATCCTGCCATTTTGTATTTGTTACAAAATGGCCCAGTTTTGTCTGGGAATGGATTGCACCGCTAAAGCACTGCATGATTAAATCTGGTCACTTAAGGTTTAAACTCTACTGGCTATTTCTAGTAAACAAGAAAGATTTATATCTAGAATGCTTTCCTGTAGCCTAGGGAACAACGTTTGTGCTTCAATTAATAAATTGACCACAAGGCTGCTTTCTTGGTTCTTTTCTCTTTACATGGTTAGTTAATTCTCAGTATCTTCTTTCAAAGAGGAAATGTTGGGTTTTGCAACTTTGCCATGTGGCTTCAAGAAGCTGAGGTAGAGATGATAAGCAAGTTAGGCTTTGGATGAAGGAGAAGAACTCAGAGTTTATAAATGTCTCAGGTATTTCCAATAAATTGGAGGTCACCACAAAAGATGTTACGATAATAAATCTAGCCTTTAAGTATATACTCCCTTTACTCAGCAGGGAGCCTCCTGGGATCATTTGTCTGCTGTTCATTATCTTGTCTGCATTATTCAACAGCTCTGTTCTTGCTCAATGGGCTTCAGAGAGCTTTTAACAGCTGCAGCATCCTCCGATTTTTACTTAAGTTCTCCTTCTCTTCGTAACACACACACACACATGCACACACAGAGAGAGAGAGAGAGAGAGAGAGAGAGAGAGAGAGAGAGAAAAGAAAAAAGGAAGAGAAAGACTTGTCTTTAACACCCAAGAGCTACTTGAGTAATTGAGCCCATAGTATAACTGAGCTTGTATATGTATTCTGCATTAACTGTAGTATTTGAGGGCCCCAAACAGAAAGCTTACATTTAAATACAAAGAATATGAGGATTAAAAAAAAAATTCCAAACCATCTAAAAGATATAATGAAAAGGCAAAAAACATTTAATTCCCTGGAGATGCTAAGTTTAAGCTCTTTTTAAGAAAAAATTTACTTTTATATCTGGTAAACCAAGAAAGTTTCTTAAAAATCACCAAAAAAATAAAATAAAATAAAATCACTACATGATTGAAAAAAGAAAACTTTGAAGAAAGGGAGGAGCCAGTTTATTAGCTCCACCCAGGTCAAAACCTTTGCATTTCATTTGTCGAAATTAGGACATACTTAGCTGTTGTGTGTTGTTTTTCAGAAAAGTTAACAATATTCAGGACTATGATGAGACTTAATAGTACTCCCCTGAATCTAACTAACCTAACGCTATCGAGGTAAAATAAAGTATGGTATTGTATTTATCAATCAGGTGATGGATACTGTAAACCAGTTCTTCCAATAACTGGAAGCAGGAACTATTTGAAAATAAAAATACCTGATGACAAGAACTGCTAACAGTGGGCAAAGAAGCATTAAACTCACAAAGAAGCTCATGGAAGTACTTCAGGGAGTTATCAAACACTGTGTTTCATCTAAATTATGTGGCATTCAGAGGACTACTGAAATTTTTCTAATCTAGACTATGGAGATCCACTATGATCAGTTCTGATCTCAACATCTTAAGGTAAAGAATATTCAAAAAGATGAGGTAAATGGAAAACCTGTAAATAAAACAGCATTTAAAGATAGATCTAGCTTATGTTGCTCATAAGGGATGGCTTGGTTATCCAGTGACAATGTGATTTGTAACTATACACTATACAAACCAGTCATTTTTCTAGGAAGGCTATACTTTAGACTAAAATGTACAGAGGCTGAGAGTTGGGAAGAAGGAATACTTGTGGACAAAATTAAGTCATTTAAATTTGCTCCGGTGGCCCCAAGATCCTCTGATCTTTAGTAAGAAAATAAGGTCTACAGAGGTTACAGTCCATGGCCAGAATGGAATGTCTGGATCTATGTATAGTAACAAGGGACTGCAATTTCCTAGCATTAGATCATCATATTAAAAACCAAGGGAGCTTTTCAGTGCCACCATTTGATCAGATTAAGATCCTTAGTCTTGTACAAAACACAGCTTGTTAGCCACCCAAAGTCTGAAAGCATCTCTAAAGTGTCATAGAAATGCTAAGCAGTTTCAGGCACCTGGACAATGCTTGACATCCAAGTACAAACCAAAGACCCCCTCGATTACCAGGATATTTGTTACTGGGGAAAATCTAGATCATTAACTGAATCTGTGATTGGAAATATGTAAATAAGTGCCTGAAACTTTTATCTAAATCCTTAATATAGTTTTATCTGGACCTCCCAAAGCACATTAAATGCTGTTAAGACAAACATGGCCTTTGTCACTTGCTTTCAAGATGTAAGACAAATGTCTAAGAAAATGGTAACAGCTCTATCCTGCCTCTCAAAATTATTCTCTGACTTATTACCCATATCAAATCTGAAGCTGCTTCCTTAAATGATTGAAATTCAGTTTATAAATGTGGCATTTGCCCTTGAATATCAGATCTAATTTTGCACATGCTTTATACATTAATTCCCTTTCTTAGACAGTCTATCTCACAATGCAGTAAATTTGATTTTCATCATTACGATTTATTTTGTGTGCAATCAGCACAAGATCAAAGGTTTAAGATAGTGCATGTTTAAAGCAGCTTCAGTCTTACAAAGTAGGTACTTGGATTGATTTTGTGAGCATGACTTCTATTTATTTATTTTGAGATGGGTGTCCCACTGTGTTTCTAGGCTAGCCTTGAACTCCTGCACTCAAACAGTTCTGAGTAGGTGGGACCATGGGTGTGCCACTAAACCCAACTTTTTTTTGTATTTTTAATTTTACCACTACTAGTATAAAGTCTCAGAGAAGAAAAGATAAATAATTATTCAATATATTTTGGGGACTGATTTCCACATTATCTGCTAATCAAGACAATTTGCACAAGAATAAGAAAAAAACTAGGGCTTTTTGGGGTCTAGGGGTCTGGAGAATGGTGGCCCCTTTTCCACAGCTCTACTAGGCAGTGCCCTCTGTGTGCTCCAACCTCACACTTCCCCTTGACACAGCCCTGGTAGTGTTTCTCTGTGAGGGCTCTGCTTGGGCACCCAGGCTTTCTCATAAAACCTCTGAAATCTATGCAGAGGCTCCCAAACCATCTTCATTCTTGGACTATGTGTCCCTGCAGGCTTAGCACCACATGGAAGCTGCCAAGGCTTATGGCTTGTACCTTTTGGAGCTGGAGCAGAAGCCTGAGCTGTAGGTGGGCCCCTTTAAGCCACAGCAGGAGCTAGAGCTAGAGCAGCTGGGATGTGAGGAGCAGTGTCCCAAGGCTGCACAAGGCAGCAGAGCCCTGGGCTTGGCCCACAAAACCATTCTTCCCACCCATCTGGGCTCATGGTGGGAGAGCCTGCTGTGAAGATCTCTGAAACGGTTTCTCTTTTTTAGTTATAAATATCTCTCTAGCAAGTGGTTGCTCCACAGCCTGCTTGAATTCTTCTGAAAATGGACTTTTGTTTTTTACCACATGGCCAGGCTGCAAACTTTCCAAACATTTATACTTTGCTTCCCTTTTATTTTTTTATTTTATTTTTACTTTTTTTTTTTTTTTTTTGATATAGAATTTTGCTCTTGTTGCCCAGGTTGGAGTGCAATGGCATGATCTCAGCTCACTGCAACC
>CAUYQU010038948.1:0-76618 GCA_963574635.1 Cheracebus regulus
AAAAAAAAGAATGAAAGAGAGAAAGAAAGAGGACGAGAAAGAGGGAGAGAGAATGGGATTCTTGTTTTATTGCCCAGGCTAGAATGCAGTCTAAAAATGTGTATTAAAAATCTCTTTTATGCCAATAATTGTGCTTAACAATGGAGACAGGAAGGAATAGGGGATGAAAATAACAAATAAGCAGACAACCAATATTTCATTTAAACCTGTGAAATGCTATGCAACTGCTGAGGAGTGATTTACTTCTAATTATGTGGTCACTTTTAAAATAGGTATAATGCGATACTGAGAAAAATGTATGTTTTGTGGATTTGGGGAGGAGAGTTCTGTAAATATTTGTTAAGTCTAATTGTTCCAGGTCTGAGTTCAAGTCCTGGATATCCTTGTTAACAAGGATATTCTATTTTTTTTTTTAAGAAGCTGGAGTGCAATGGCGTGATCTCAGCTCATTGCAGCCTCTGCCTCTCTCGGTCAAGCGATTCTCCTGACTCAGCCTCTCAAGTAGCTGGGATTACATGTGTGTGCCACCATGCTTGGCTAATTCTTTTTTTTTTTTTTTTTTTTTTAGAAGAGACAGGGTTTCACCATGTTGGCCAGGCTGGTCCCAAACTCCTGGCCACTAAAATGGTCCACCCCCCTCTGCCTCTTAAAGCACTGTGATTACAGGTGTGAGTCACCATGCCCAGCCAAATTTTTTTTAAAAATTAAAGGGAGAAAAGGCATGTTAAAAATAACAAGTATGCAAGATGAAATAAGGTAATTCAAACATATTTACAGGCCAGGCACAGTGGCTCACTCCTGTAATCCCAACACTTGTGAAGGCCAAAGTGGGTAGACCACTTGAGTCCAGATTAATTTCCCACAACGGTCACAGGAGTTCAAGGCCAGCCTGGGTGATGTGGCAAAACCCCATCTCTACAAAAAATACAAAAACACTAGCTGGACGTGGTGGCACGTGCCTATAGTCCCAACTACTCAAGAGGCTGAGGTGAGAGGATTGCTTGAACATGGGCCAAAGCAAGCCTAATCTATTTTTAAATATTCCATTATATACAAAATACCCTTGCTACCAACAGTAGGTTCTTAACTATTGAGACCAGCCATGCTTTGGTTGTGACTCCGGCAGCATGGATTGATTGGTAGCCGAGATCATACCACTGCACTTCAGCCTGGGCAACAGAGCGAGACTGCAACTCAAAAAAAAAAAAAAAATCACAGGAAAAAGAATCTTCTACATGTACTACTAATATGTAGCCCAGATAATGAGCAGATTTCTAATACACCAAAATAGGCTAATCTAGGCTTAATGACCTAAAGAATAAAAGGTGATTATGAACATACATCATCTGTTTTTCACTTAATTATTGACCATTCCCTCACAAAAACCTTATAATCCTCTTATATAAAATGAAGAAACTGGACCCAGACAATTAGTGACAGGCAAACGTTACAGGAGGGGAGAGTGGAGGGGGCTGTTCAGTGTAAGATGCCACCAATCCATGCTGCTGGAGTCACAACCAAAGCATGCCTGGTCTCAGAAGTTAAGAACCTACTGTTGGTAGAAAGGGTGTTTTGTATATAATGGAACATTTATAAATGGATTAGGCTTGCTTTCTCCCTCCTACTGTCCTTAAAGTCACAGTGTTTCAGCAGCTCTCAACTGTGAACAACTACATCTGTCTCCCTCCCCTCCAAAGTAAGGCAAGATGGCCAGAAGGTATTAGAGGCCAGAGGAGTAAGGACAGCAGAGACCTGTTCATCCTCATATTTAAACAATTAAGGGGCAGGCACAGTTGCTCACCTGAGGTCAGGAGTTCAAGATCAGCCTAGCCAACATGGCAAAACCCCATCTCTACTAAAAATATAAAAATTAGCCAGGCATGGTGGCAGGCACCTGCAATCTCAGCTACTTGAGCCTGAGGCAGGAGAATCGCTTGAACCCAGGAGGCGGAGGTTGCAGTGAGCTGAGATCGTGCCATTGCACTCCATCATGGGTGACAGCGAGACTTTGTCTCCAAAAAAAAAAAAAAATTCAGACAGGGTGGGTGGCTCAGACCTATAACTCGAGCACTTTGGGAGGCTGAGGCAGGAAGATCTCAAGGCCAGGAATTCAAGACCAGCTTGGGCAACAGAGTAAGATGCTGTCTCTACAAAAAGCAAATTTAAAAATTGGGTGTGGTGGTGCATGCCTATATAGTCCCAACTACTTGGAGAAGCTGAAGCAGGAAAATCCTTTGGTTCCACGAGTTCCAGGTTGCAGTGACCTATAATGGCACCACTGCACTGCAGCCTGGGAAGCAGAATCAGACCTTGTCTCTAAAAGAATTAAATTCCTTTTGGGCTTATTTATTTATTCTATAATTTTCTGAGATAGGATCTGGCTCTGTCACCCAGGCTGGAGAGCAGTGACACAATATCAGCTCACAGCACTCTCCACCTCCTGGGCTTAAGCCATCCTCCTACCTCAGCCTTCCAATAGCTGGGATTATAGGTGTGTGCCATCACACCTGGCTAATTTTTGTATTTTTGTAGAGACAGGGTTTCACCATGTTGCCCAGACTGGCCTTGAACTCCTGAGCTCAAACAATCCACCTACCTTGGCCTCCCAAAATGCTGGGATTACAAGCATGAGCCATCGTGCCTAGCCAGTTGGACTTGCATTTTAACAGGCCTGTTTATAAACACATTTCATGGTGTCCCTTCCCAATATTCAGACTCATTTATTTGAAACAGGTTTTCATTATGGTACTAAGGTAGTAAATTAATTCATCTTTTATAAAGAAGTATTTTTAAAATTTTGTTTTAAAGTTGCTCAAAAGGTTGAATTTCAGCTTGAAGAAACTATAGGATAGTAAGATATAGGATACAAGAGTAAACTGGTAGAAATGTGGCATCAATGAAACACTGAGGGGAAAGAAATGTCCAAATGTGGGAGAAAAATAAAAATGTGTGTATTTTAAATATCTCGGATATAAAAGTATTCTCAGGAACATAAAAAATTTACAACATATTCTACCCATATCAAATATCTGATATGAGAGTTGTTAGGGTTTGTTTTGGGTATTTATCTGTATCTGTTCCTGATCTAGAATAAAAATTAAAAGAAATCACACACAAAAAAATACTGCCTTTGCATATTTCCCTTTTAGAGGCTTTGCAACTATAAAAATTCAAAATTGGAAAATATTAAAGAAAAATACAAGGAAATCTTTCTCTTTTTAAAATAATCTGCAATGAATAAATACAACTAGAAGAGCTTATGTCCCTGTTCTATAAGTGAGTCTTATACCAGATTCTCCTCTTGAGATGACTCTTTGAGCAGGAAATAAATGAAAAGGAGAAAGTTGCCCTGTAAGATTACACATAAAGGCAAGAGGTACACAAAGCTCTATTGAAATACAGAGAAAAGGTACTGAAAGCCAGACAAAAAATGGACAAAGGAACTGACAAATCCCAAACATATAGCCAACCTGATCAATGCCCTATTGTCATGTCTGAAGATCTGACCCTCAAATATGGCTTCTATATGTGCTATTTGAAGTAGAAGAACAAGATGACCTAAAAGGAATATGCAGCTTCTTCATAAGTAATATTTTAAAACTGTATGAAGGACAAAGAAGCTGATAAGAGGGAGAATCTTATTACTAAAACTGAAAAAGATTAGACAGTGTCCATATTCTCTCTGACAAACTATCGTGATCACTCAAGTTGTCCTCTAAACAGGGAACAGACATTCCTCCCAGAATTTCTGTTGTTAGGGGGAGTGGCAGCAGGGGATGGGAGGTGAAAGGGGGACACTCAGGAATGACCAGTGTTCAGCAATCACTGTCAGGTACAGCTGTCAGCACATCACTTGGCAGTTCAGACGATTTGTCTCTTTACTACTACTGTACTTTCCACAAAGAGAAATGTCAGGGTATCTAGTCTAGAGAGCTTCAAAAGGCAGATTTTAACTTCAGATCTATCAAATCATCCTGACTTTAATACTGAGAGGAGAAAAGAATTCATCAGGGAGCTAATAAAATCAAAACCTAGCTACAACATAAAGGTGAAAAATAAGGAACAGCAATGAGAGGCAGGAAAGGAATTCCTGTTTT
This sequence comes from Cheracebus regulus, assembly GCA_963574635.1. NCBI lineage: Eukaryota > Metazoa > Chordata > Mammalia > Primates > Pitheciidae > Cheracebus > Cheracebus regulus. The sequence continues at coordinate 4,098 of CAUYQU010038948.1, forward strand.
AGAGATAAATGAAATGAATAGTTCCATCTTTGAAGCTCTTTTTTTTCCCCACTTCCAGACCACCAACTAACTGCAAAGTAACATCTGAAAATGTTTATCCATAGTTTAATGTTATCCATTATTATCCATAGTTTGTCTATTTGTTTGGAAAAATCAGATTATAGAGCCCTACAGCTGCAGATAGGAGAGCCATTCATAAAGCTTCAATAAAGTCAAGGACTTTATTTCTTCTAGAAGGTTCTATTTTCTACTGGGTCATCAAGAATAAAACATTATATCAAGTTCCTGAAAGCGGAAAAAGTAATTCCTGGGAAAAAACATAACTCAAAACTAAATAGCAAACAGTAATTTTAAGAACCACTGATAGAGGTAAGGCTGTTTTGGCCGGGCACGGTGGCTCATGCCTGCAATCCCAGCACTTTGGGAGGCTGAGGCATGTGGATCACTGGAGGTGAGGAGCTTGAGACCAGCCTGGCCAACACGGTGAAACCCCATCTCAACTAAAAATACAAAAATTAGCTGAGTGTGGTGGCAGGTGCCTATAGTCCCAGCTACTTAGGAGGCTGAGGCAAGAGAATCACTTAAACCCAGGAGACAGAGGTTGCAGTGAGCCTGAGATGGTGCCACAAAACTCCAGCCTGGGCAACAAAAGCAAGACTCTATCTTAAGAGAGTGTTTCAAATCAAAATTTTAGTTTAAATCTAAGTTATGGAATAGTTTCAAAGTGAAACTATTTATTTCACTATTTATTTATAATCTAAGTTATGGAATAGTTTCATAGTGAAACTATTTATTATTTATTTTAAATCTAAGTTATGGAATAGTTTCAAAGTGAAATTAATGAGACTGTATATGTTTAAACTATTTTCAACTCACATACTTTCCAGTACCCTCTCAAATATAAATAAATGATGAAAAAAATTAAAATTTCACAGGTAATTGCAAACACTTATTTTGGCACATGAAAAAAATGTAATGAACCAAGTCACAGGAGAACAAAATGTTGTCATCTGTGTAATGTAGATATATATAGTCACTGAAGAAGAGACAATCTAGGCCGGCACAGTGGCTCACACCTGTAATCCCAGCACTTTGGAAGGCCGAGGCAGGTGGATCACCTGAGGTCAAGAGTTTTAGACCAGTCTGGCCAACATGGTGAAACCCCATCTCTACTAAAAATACAAAAAAAAAAACAAAAAAACAAAAAAAAAACAACCTAGCTGGGCGTGGTGGTGCATGCCTCAGGAGGCTGAGGCAGGAGAATAACTTCAACCAGGGAGCCAGAGGTTGCAGTGAGCAGAGATCACACGACTGCACTCCAGCCTGGGCAACAGAGAGAGACTCCGTTTCAGAAGGAAAAAAAAAAAAAAAAAAAATCTGAAAATTGTCTTCCAAAACTTCCAAATAAAAACTGAAGTTTCAACACATTGCAAACCCTTACATAAAGGAAAATATTAAAATAAATAAACTTCCATGTTGTAGCATAAGAACTGAAATCACACTTAGTCTTAAGACAACACAGTGTACTAATTTACTACTCTCACCTTTATCTCTGGGTAATTAAATTGTATACCTCTAAATACAGTCAGCAACCAAGTCTCGTATTATCAGCTCATCTGCACGAACAATGGTTAAAGATAGGCAGAGAAAAGTTTTAGAGATACGGTCCTTCAGCTTTAGGAAAGAAAAAACTAAATAGAAAGCACTAATTGTGTTAAGTAACACTGCAACACTGAAAAGGGCAAGAAAGTAGGAAAGCCTACTGCCAGATTTTTAAGTCTGCTTCAACAAAATAGTGCAACAGCTGCAAATGGATGAATTAAATATGGGCTCAAAGACAGTAGTAAAAGAAATGAAATATGCATATACTGTATAAAAAACCATGAGGCAGTAACTATAAAATGCTCTACATTTAAACATATTCATCAAAATTAAATTGGCTACATGTAAGCCTTGGTAATGAGTAAGTAACTGAGAATCCAGTGAATAAATACTTCACATGTCTGATATCTTCACAGTTGTAGTGCCACAATGGACAGCAAAGATAGTAAGACTAGTGTCCAATACAACTGACTCCTTTTGTCAGTTAGAGTTAGTGGAAAACTCAATGGAGTGATGTTTTAATAGCTTACAGTCTTTGCTAAGGACTGTTAAGTATTTGCCCAATCGGGAGATAAAGGCAATCTGCACAGGTACATATTGATAAATCTGATCCAAACATACATGCGGGCTGCTTCCTGCTACAGCTGAAGATTATTTACCAGTGTGTAAAGGATGGAAGAAGTTCAAGAAAAAAAAAAAAAAAAGACTTACTGCAACATCAATGAAAAGTCACTGGGTATCGCGAATGAGAGCAAAGAACAATGCAGTCATTAACAAAAAGCAACTGTGTTCTGCTAAGTGACCTAAGGGACTTCTATGCACAAGATTTATCACTACTAGAAGTTTTAGAACTAAAAACCATTCAATAACATTAGCATCTCTAAAACACACTAAATAGACTGCAGCCAACAGAAGGGCATCAGACAGATGACTCAAATATTTAATCTCACTTCACTTGATTGAGGTGCACTGAAATATATCCAAGCCTGAGAAATGGTAGAAAAGCTGAAAAGAATCCGCTTGCCAGTCATCTTTCCTGGGGATTTCACTCCATTTCTTTACATGGATCTGGCTGCACCATTAAAGTACAGAAAAGAAAGTTTCTGTTAAAAATCACAAACACACTATAATCCAAAATAAAAGAAGAAAATCCTAGATTTCCTCAACTTCTTATTTTCTTCAGAAGGGTTCCCCTTCTACTCATAATATTAAAAACTTTCTAAAGGCCCACTTATACTCAAAATGTGTTTGGTTTATAATCTAATTTATCCAGAATTCCAGTTTACGTATGTCTGCACATTCAAATTTGACTGTGTTTTAGTTTCACTCTTGCAAAATCCAGCAGAAGTATTAAGCTTTAAAGTTCCAAATAAAATGGAGAAGATTTTGAAAAGATAACAATTGTTACTGAAGAAAAGTTTAGGCATTCAATATGTACTTCACTGAATAACATTTCCCTCTCTAACAAGGCTTTTCCTATTTCCTTGACATTCTAACTTTTAAAATATATATATATATATTTTGCGACAGAGTCTTGCTCTTTTGCCCAGGCTGGAGTGCAGTGGCATGATCTAGGCTCACCGCAACCTCCGCCTCCCAGGTTCAAGTGATTCTCCTGCCTCAGCCTCCCAAGTAGCTGGGGTTATATGTGCATGCCACCACACACGGGTTGATTTTTGTATTTTTAGTAGAGACAGGGTTTCACCATGTTGGCCAGGCTGGTCTCGAACTCCTGACCTCAGGTGATCCACCCACTTCAGCCTCCCAAAGTGCTGGGATTACAAACGTGAGCTACCACACCCCACCCAAAATGGATCTTAAAAAGTTTTTGTCAAAGGGAAATTTTACTTAAAGCCAGTTTACTTTAGGTCAACCTAGTTCAGAAAGTTTACCACAAGGAAAGAAGGCCTCAAAATAAATTTAATGCAGATTTCTGATATTAATACCATCAGAGCAAAGAGACCCTGTCTCACGTCGCTGGTGGGAGGGCAAACTGTTACAACTTCTTTGGAAAGCATATCACAGGATAAGTAAAAGAGTAGAAAAAAATGTGGCTGGGTGCAGTGGCTCCTGCCTGTAATCCCAGCACTTTGGGGAGCCAAGGCAGGAAGAATGCTTGAGGCCAGAAGTTTGAGACTAGCCTGGGCAAGACGGTAAGACCCTGTCTCTACAAATAAAAAAATTAATACAAAAATCAGCTGGGGATGATAGCATGCATCCACAGGCCTAGGAACTACTCAGGCAGGAGGACTGATAGATCCTAGGAGTTGGAGTCTGCAGAGAACTATGACTGCACCACTGCATTGCAGCCTGAATGAAAAACCCGTCCCTCTTTTTTTTGTTGTTTTTTTTGAGACAGTCTCGGTGGCACCCAGGCTGGAATGCAAGGTGTGATCTCCACTCACTGCAACCTCCACCTCCCAGGTTCAAGCAATTCTCCTGTCTCAGCCTCCAGAGTCGCTGGGATTACAGGTGCTACCACCATGCCCAGCTAATTTTTATATTTTTAGTAAAGAAGGGATTTCACCATGTTGGCCAGGTTGGTTTCTAACTCCTGAACTCAGGTGATCCGCCCGCCTTGGCCTCCCAAAGTGCTGGGATTAAGGCGTGAGCCACAGTTCCCGGCCAGACCCTATCTCTTAAAAAATGGAAAACAAATAAAAAATAAAGGAAAAATGTTCTTTCCAGTTTACCGAATAACTCAACTCCTGCAAATCTGCCATAAGAAAATAATCCAATATACAAAGATGTATGTCCAAAGGCATTCATCATGACTTTATTTTTAACAATTAAAAACTGAAATAATCTTAACTGTTCGAGAGTATAGGAATAGTTAGGTAAATTATGATATATCCAGCCAGGCATAGTGGCTCACGCCTGTAATCCCAGCACTTTGGGTGCCCAAAGTGGGAGGATTCCTTGAGCCCAGGAGTTTCATACCAACCAAGACAATAAAGTGGGTTTTTAAAAAAATAATAATAACAAAAATAAAACCAAAACATTAGCTAGGTATGGTGGCACATGCCTGTAGTTCCAGTTACTTGGGAGGCCAAGGCGGAAGGATTGCTTAAGCCCAAGAATTGGAAGCTGCAGTGAGTTATGATTGTGCTCCTGCACTCCAGCCTGGGCAACAGAGCAAGTCTCTGTCTCCAAAAAAGATATAACCATGTCTTATAACAATGAAATATATGACAATTAAAAATATACAACTTCATATGAGGCATTTGTCCACCATGATTTTTTTAAGACACAGAAAGAAAATATATCAAAAACTGGTAAGTTGGATAAGGTGCTGTAAATATTCTCACTTATGTCTAAAACTCATACTATGATATGGTTACTCCTTTCGCATACATTGTATCAGATAAGATAAACCTGTGGCCTTTCACAGGACTGTGAAAGCTCAAGACAAAAAAGCTACCAACCCTGACTGAGAGTGTAAGAAATCACTGAAGAATGGAAGTGTGTATTATTTAAATTAGAAGTACTATATAGACACAAGCGGGAACAGCATAGTAGACCAAAAAAATAGCAAGCATGGTATGAGCAAAGCACTATATTAAAATACAAAATGTAACCAAGACTAGTCCTGAAGAGAAGAGCAGCTATGTATCTGTTTTAATTTTTATTTTTCTTAGAAAATTGAAAAATCACATAAAAAATTGTCATTCTTCACATATTACCATTTAGAAAACAGCTGATTCATAAAGCTTACAGGGTTCACCTATATTTGAAGAGTTTTTCATAGAAATAGATTACTGGGCTGGGCGAGGTGGCTCATGCCTATAACCCCAGCACTTTGGGAAGCCAAGGTACGTGGATCATGTGAAGTCAGGAGCTCGAAACCAGCCTGGCCAGTATAGTGAAACCCCGTCTCTACTAAAACTACAAAAATTAGCCGGAGTGTGGTGGCACATGCCTGTAATCCCAGCTACTCAGGAGGCTGAGGCAGAAGAAGCACTTGAACCTGGGGGGCAGAGGTTGCAGTGAGCCAGGATCATGCCACTGCACTCCAGCCTGGATGACAGAGCAAAAATGCCGTCTCAAAAAAAGTAGATTACTGACAATGTTTAAAATTATCTTTTGGCTGGGCGCGGTGGCTCACGCCTGTTATCCCAGCACTTTAGGAGGCCGAGGTGGGTGGATCACGAGGTCAGAAGACCAGCCTGGCCAACATGGTGAAACCCTGTCATTACTAAATACAAAAAATAAGCCGGGCATGGTGGTGTGTACCTGTAGTCCCAGCTACTCAGGAGGCGGAGGCACGGGAATCACTTGAACCAGGGAGTCAGAGATTGCATAAGCCAAAATCATGCCACTGCACTCCAGCCTGGGTGACAGAGCAAGACTCCGTCTCAAAAAAAAAAGAAAAACAACTTATCTTTTATGTTCAAACATCTGAAATCCTAATTTTCATATTTCCTTCCTTCTGTGACTACATTGAATGAGTGAGATTCCATTAAATATAGAAATGTTTAGTCTTAGAAATTTGACATAAGTTATTCTGTTGTATAAAGAAACTAGAAATGTATATAAATGAGATACTTACACATCTATTTCAAATTGCAAGAAAGCTGCTAACATGTAAATGTTACCCAGTGCTATAACCTGAGTATGTTGCTCTAGTGGAAATCACAGGTTGACAGCACTAAGGGCAGCAATACCAGGAGTCATTTTAAAGCAGAGCCAAACTCCCACTGATGCTCACAGCAGGTTAGCAAAAGTGAATTGAGCCATCACAAGCAGGATCCAGATTATCAACAGTTTAAAGTTACCGAACAGAAAGCACGCCAGCTAGAATCCAGGTAGGGTACTTACTGGTATGGACCTTATGAGTTGCTTAGCCTCTTTCTAAGCTTTAGATTCTTTGTCTATAAAATGTATTAATAGCACCTAAGTCAAAAGGCTACTAACAATGACAAAGACCCTCTCCTTGACCAAACTCAGGCTCCTCTGAGCCCTCCTCAACTAAGCCACAACCTCCTTCAATCCCCTCCTGTCTTCAGCCTGCATAGCTCAGCTTTACAAAGAATCCTGCTGAGTCAGTTTAGTGAGAATCACCCTATCTGAGATATCTGATTACTTTTGATATTTGATCAAATTTCTTACCTCACCTTTGATGTGTAAATTCTAGGCCTGCCTTTAGCAAGAATCTTGTTAGGTCAGTGCCATGGACTGAATGTGTCCTCTCAAAATATATACATTGAAGCACTAGCCCCTAAAGTCATGGTATTTGGAGAGCGAGACTTTGGGAGATAAAGTCATGAGAGTGGAGCCTTCATGAATGGGATTGGTACCCTTATAAGAACAGACACCAGAGAAATGATCTTTCTGTCAGCAGGAAGGTGACTATCAGCACACCACAAAGAGGGCCCTCACCAGGAACTAAATCTGTCAGCATCTTGATCTGAGACTTACCAGCCTCCAGAACCATGAGACATAAATTTCAATTGTTTAAGGCATCCAGTCCATGGTAGGTTGCTACAGCAGCCCAAGAGAACTGAGACAGTTTTATAAGAATCTCCTGACCTTAATGTCTCCTCTTAGCAATTTTCCATCCATTGACCATACTCTGCTACTCAACTATAAATCTCCATTTGTCCTTGCTGGATTCAGAATAGAGCTGGATCTCTCCCCACCATTGCAATGGTCTTGAATAAAGTCTTCCTAACTATTTTAACAAGCATCAGAGTCATTTTTTTAACAAGGATAATTAAATGAGTTTTAGCATAAGTAAAACACTTACTTAGAAGTGTCCTAGGTAGGGTAAAAAGTTTAAAAATGTTTTTTTCAGTCACCATTATCATCTAGTAAATGTAACAAATTAATGTGTGTTACATTGCTCAGCATAAATTAATTATTGACTGTGTATTATATGACAGTTACTGTGATGAACGTAAAGGTCCAAAGAAAGACACAGGTCCTACCTCAAAGAGCTCAACAGGAACAGAAAGTAAACAATTCTACCACAGTGTGTTTCATACAACACCACAGAGCAGGCCAAGGACAAAGAAAGCAGAGAAGAGAAACTGATTAACTGAGCATGCAGGAAAGGCCACCAGTCTACAAAGAATGAAGAGAAGTTCACACAACTGCTTTCCACGTGAGGGCAAATACTCAGGAGGGAATCAAACAATCCCAAGGGCAAGGATGTGAGAGTGGAAACAGAACTTGCCCATGGCCCCACTGGCCCACTGGGGTGATGGAGCCACTGAAAGATTTTCAGCAGAAATGAGCCTTTTATTTATTTGCCTTTTATTTATTCATTTATTGAGATGGAGTCTTGCTCTGTCACCCAGGCTGGAGTGCAATGATGCGATCGGCTCACTGCAACCTGTCTCCCAGGTTCTCCTACCTCAGCCTCCTGAGTAGCTGGAATTATAGGCACCTGCCACCATGCCCGGCTAATTTTTGTTTATGAGACAGAATCTTGCTCTGTCACCCAGGCTGGAGTGCAGCAGTGTGATCTTGGCTCACTACAACCTCCACCTCCCTAGTTCAAGCGATTCTCCTGCCTCAACCTCCTGAATAGCTGGGACTACAGGCATGCACCACCACGCCCAGCTAGTACTTTTGGTAGAGACGAGGCTTCACCATGTTGGCCAGACTGGTCTGAAACTCCTGACCTCAAGTGATCTGCCTGCCTCAGCCTACCAAACTGCTGGAATTAAGAGTGTGAGCCACTGCACCCAGGCTTATTTTTTAGTGACAGGCCCTTGATACCAGGCTGGAGTACAGTGGTGAGATCATAGTTCACTGTAGCCTCAAACTCCTGAGTGCAAGCGATCCTCCCACATTAGCCTCTAGGGTAGCTGGGATTAGAAGTATGTGTCACTAGCCTGCTAATTTTTATTGTTATTTTTTGTAGAAACAGGGTCTTGCTACCAGGCTAGTTTAAAACTCCTGGCCTCAAGTGATCCTCCCACCTCAGCTTCAAAAAGTGCTGGGATTACAGGCATGGGCCACTGTACCAGGCTCAGATTTACCTTTTAGAATGCTCCCTCTGGGGCTAAATAGATGCTACATTTGGGAAGGTGACAGCTTAAACCTAAATAGAGACACATTATGTAACTGTCAAGAGACTGCAGACACTGTCCATCAACAAGTTCAAAACTGAAAAGAGAGCCTGGGCGCAGTGGCACTCCAGACCAGGCAACAAGAATGAAACGCCGTCTCAAAAAAAAAATTGAGAAGAGAAAAATTGAGCACTGGTAGTTTGTAGAAACATACCAAAGGAATGATATTCTAAATCAGTAGTCTACATTAGGCAATCCTGAATATTCGATTTACTATAGATTTTCTACAGATTAATAACTATGGACAGTAACTAAGACTAGTGAACTGGTCGGGCACAATGGCTCATGCCTGTAATCCCAGCACTTTGGGAGGCCAAGGTGGGCGGATCACCTGAGGTCAGGTGTTCCAAGACCTGGCTGGCCAACATGGTGAAACCCCATCTCTACTAAAAATACAAAAATTAGCTGGGCACGGTATTGGGCACCTGTAATCCCAGCAACTAGGGAGGCTGAGACAGGAGAACTGCTTGAACCTGAGAGGCAGAGGTTGCAGTGAACCGAGATCATGCCATCGCACTCCAGCCTGGGTGACGAGAGCGAAACCCCAGCTCAAAAAAAAAAAAAAAAAAGACTAGTAAACTATTCTTAGAGAACTGAATTTATCCTTTGAAGAACACTACCCAAGCTCCTTCTCTGTCTTCCCCCTTTCTTGCCATTCTAAACTTGGACCACAGGTCCTGTTTGGACCCTAGAATGCTCAGTGAATTTTTTTCTGTTGTTTCCTCTGAATGCTCTAAGCCTAGAACTAGATCTGTTGGAAACTGATGTTCACTGTCTGTTTCTCAGACAAGACTATGGTCCCCTGAGAGCAAGAACGGTATTCCCAGAATCTGTTACATGGTTTGGCCCATAAAAGGCACACAAACCATGTGTATTCAATGAATGCACTTTAGAATTAATAAATTAAGTGCTGAGTAGTCTCTGTGATCATCCTTCCATCTTCAATGGTCACTTGGTCCTCATCTACATAAACTCAGAACTAAACAAGGAGTCTTTTTGATTCAGATTCCTGCTAGAGTGTAGTCATACAAATGTTTGGGAATAAATTTTAATTCCCCAAAGAGACAAACACCAAAACAAAGAAGAAATAATTATTTTGATCTTGATCCCACATATGTTCCAAGAAATACAACATAAATGAGCCCTTAGTTTCCTAAACTTCATGGTATTCTATTAGTCATGTAAGTTTCAAGTCAGTACCAGCATTCTAATAGAAATACATGAAATAACAGTTCAACTAAGAAGGCTAATGCTTAAACACATGCCTTTTCAAGAAGAACAAAAAGTAATCAAAACAGTGATGATTTTTTGGAAACTTTATATAATAAAATAGGCAAAGCAGCTTTTTGAAATCTTAGATTTTGGAAGCCACAATCAAAATTCTTGGGAGGTTCCTCTATCTGTACAAAGCACAAGTTTTCCTAGAAACAGTCTTTGTACATTCAGCCTGAAAAATCAAACAAACTCAGCTTAACATCAAAAGATTTATTGTTTATTTACTCAGTCTCAAAGTATGTTATGACTCTTTGTTAAGAAACTTTGAAAGGCAAGGGGATTGTCAATGAATGCCAATTCAAGTTGTATGATATGAGGGCCATTTTCAAACACCCCAGAAGCTATGAACAACTGTCCCTAACTATGTATTTGGAATGCTGTTCTGAGAATGTAATTTCATTTGTTCCTGAATGTTGGTTCATTTCAAACTTAGCATGTTTGAGTAGGTCAACATAAAATAGACCACCTAAGAGAAAGAAGAATGCTGTTCCCTAAAAAACTACCACCCAAATCCTTAGGCCTTCAAGTTCTATACATTAGGAACATCAAAACTCAAACACATTTCAGATTGTCTTATTAAGTAAAATTCATGCTGATAACCATCCTAATGCGGCTTGAGTTTTTTTTTTTTTTTTTTTTTAAGGCAGAGTTTTGCTCTTGTCACCCAGGCTGGAGTGCAATGGCACGATCTTGGTTCACTGCAACCTCTACATCACGAGTTCAAGCAATTCTCTTGCCTCAGCCTCCCAAGTAGCTGGGATTACAGGTACAGACCACCATGCCGGATAATATTTGTATTTTTAGTAAAGACAGGGTTTCACCATATTGGCCAGGCTAGTCTCAAAACTCCTGTTCTAAGGTGATCTGCCCACCTTGGACTCCCAAAGTGCAGGAATTATACACAGGCATGAGCCACCATGCCCAGGGGAGGCTTGAAAATTCTTTAACTATTAGTTATCAGGTTGACCAAAAGAAAAAGACCATCCTGCAAAATATATCTGAAGCATGTCCAAATTGTGTTGAAATATCAACCACATTGCCCAGTGACAAACAAAACCACCCAAACCAGATAAAGAGAACAATTTCATCCATAAACACATAATGGGAACCCAGAAAAACTGAGGAGTCTCGTGACCTAGCTCCAGTCTCAGATCTGTTCACACGTTCATTCTACAATTCTCTAATTTATGCCAGGTAACATGAAGGACCTCATTTTGACTTTATTAGATGGCACCAATCTTCCCTGGAGTGGTTAGACACAAGTAGATCATCCATCTTGAAATCTGATATATAAAATGGAAGAGGGAAATGAGACAAAAATTGAGCTCAAGACAGCCAGGCAATAGGCAGACTGATTCAGACTGGCCAGTCACACAAGAGAGTGAAATGTGTCACTGTAAACAGTAACTCTACCCTGAAAGTGGAGAGCCCAGAAGGATACACAGGCGAGCACTTAGCACAGTTCAATTACATTGCCATTAACTTACCCATCAGCCAGACTCATCACTTGCACTAAAAATAGGACATAAATGCTTTTCTAGCATTCCAGCTATGAAAACCTTAAGAACAAATTTCAAAACATTTATCAGAAAAATATACCAGGAAAAGAGAAAAAGCTATATTTCTAGTGTCAAAAACACAAATTGAGAAAAATGACAACATAACACCTTGCTTTTATATAGCACCTATCTGTAAAGAAGCTTAAATACTTTTGCAAATAAAAAAAAATCTAATTATAGTAATTCCAACAACATTCCTAAGAAATACGGAATGTAAATATATAATTACTTCTGCTTAGCTACTGAAAAAAAGTAGACACATATTTCCCATTCACTGCTAATGACATTCCTGATCTAGCTCAGTCCAGCACTTTCAAGCATACCATAGACCCAACATCAATTTACCTTCCAAGTTGTAATAAAGCAAAACATAAACATGAACCTCCCAGTCTTCTATGTTTAAGAACTAAACTCTAAGAATGCACAAACAAGTACAGCAAAATTGGTTTTGGCTTTAGAAGGAAAGCAAGTATTCAATTTAGTCTGATGAATTTACTTTTTTTAGAAGCAAAACTGAGAAACAGTTATTATGATTGTCATTAAAACCACCTGAAATGTAGAAATTATAGGAAGAATGAAAACTCAATTTCCCACACTAACCAACAAGAACTGACAGGTTTATGCCTCCCTCAAAGGACAAAAGGAATTCAGTTTAAAGTGCAAGGTCAAAGTATACAAAAAAAAAAAAAAAACCACACACACTGGCCTGAGAAACTAAGAGGTTTAACAACAAAGAATGAGTCAACCAATACTTTCAGATCTTGAGTACTAGGGAAAAAAGATTCTTAAATTTCCTTAAAAAGTTTCTTTTTTTTTTTTTAAGACTCAAAAAGGAATTAATGTGTCCCACAGACAGCTAGGAAAAAGGATCACCTCTAAGTGTTTTTAAGAGCTATTATGAGGTAGTTTAAAAGTTGGCTTATTATTATGGCATTAAAGGGGTACTTCCTAAATATACCCAATACATCTAACGCCTTTCAAAGCCAACTCTTGGTGAAATAATTCTTTCTTCCCTTCAATACTATTTAGATAAGGCACCACCAAAGCAGTACGTAATGACTAAACCTGAACTTGCTACAGGAATTTCCAAACAGATAAGAACTTGCAAATACGTCCCTAATTAAAAAGACAAGGGAAACCTGAAGAAAGTCTCTGATTCCCTAAACACTGAGTATCCAGTGAAAACATAAACTCCTTTCTTAAAACATACCTTTTCAATGCAGACACTGTCTCCTTAAAATTTTATTCAGCCCTTAGCACCTGTGCCAAGAGTAAATGGCTTCTACTGTCATTATCAAAAGTAACTTGCTTTAATAAAAGGAAGTGATGTCTAGAATTTACTTCAAAATAATCTGGGGTAGAGGGTGGCGGATGGAAACAAGATTAGCTGAGAGTTAACAGTTACAGTAGCTGGGTAATGGATACTACTCTCCTTTCTCTTGTAGATGCTGGAATTTTTAGATGTTGAAATTTTTCATAATAAAAGGTTAGAGAGAAAGAAAAGCTAGTTTTAGAAAGTAAATCCCCCTTTGCTTGCCAATTTCTTTGAGAGCTACTTAAAAACAATTCACAAGGACTATAATACAGCAATTTAATCTCTTAAATTCTTTAAAGTTATAAAACAATTACGATTATCTTCAGTTCTGTAGTTCACACAAGGGGAAGAAGCTGAATTAGGAAATTACCTGACTCTAGATTAATACGTTTTCTCTTTTACATGTCATGAGAATTATACCTGATTTAAAAGAATGACTGATCATTTTATCCTTCATCCTAATAACAGACCCTCTTTCTGAGATAATTAAAGGAAATTATAAGTATCCTAGAAAAACTGTTTCTATCCCCAAAATATGGGCTTTAAGTAAAGCTTAACAAATTTTTAACTATTTCGTATATCAGTTTCTACAAGCTAACCTTAGATTAAACTAAATTAACTTTTAAACATATTACCTTAACCATAATAAATGTCCTCATAAATCATGCTACTCCACATTTTTAAAATTTCATTCTTTTGGATCCTGCTAAGAATTACAACGCAAAAGAAACGAACCCCTTGACTGTCTTTTAGTGTGAACTGGTACTCACATGAGTGCCATCAAGATCAATTTAGTCTCCAGCAATGAGTTCAGACATTTGACAATTAAGATTAATGTCTGACCTGTGTGTTAACCTTAATGGACACCTTCCTTAAAGCAGATACATGGCAGATTAGACAAGTAGTCATATGGAAACAAAGTTATTACTGAATCACATTTCTTTAAGAAATTATCAGCATTCTACTTACACAGAATTAACCAAAATGCTTTAATGGAACAGGAAAAATAAAAATAAAACATAGCATGGGAAACAAAGACTAACTCACAGAGTTCAAATGAGTCTCTAACAGATGTTACATAGTGGGTTTATTCTCCTTTTTTCCCCTTTCCTCTCTTTTACTGGTAGCTTTACTTAGGGGTATCTGCTTCAATAGCAAACAGGCACATTATTTAAGCTCTCATTCTTGCACACATTCCTAACCCGCTTGGCAGAGTGGATATTTCTAAAACAGATAGCAACTACAAATATTAAAATAGAGAAATTCATCAAAATGCAAATAAAAATTGGTCACTGAGCTCTCTGAGTCTACATTGAGTATTTCAAATATTTGGAAACTGCATTAAGTACAAGAGTTATTCAAAAGAGTTTAATAAATAATCATGTCATCTACATCCTGATCAGATCTCTGTAAAATGGAAACAAAAGGTACCTTTTAGTAACATATTTATAAGGAATTTAATCTGTTCATTGCAGAGACAAACCAGTTCTCAGATCTATACTGAGAATAACAAATATGTCACACATTCACCTCAGCAGGGTGGATTTCCAGCACTGTAAAGAGCCAGATGACTTAAGACAGTCATGTTTCCACAGCTTGGAGAAAAGATGATTAATGATGCCAAACAACAAAGCATGAGGAACTTGTACAATGGCTTGCTTACACAAGATCAGCTGCTAGCTAAAAAATGCTTCAACCTTTGATAAACAGGGCCCTCAATGGACAGGTCCAAGCAGGGGCTTGGTTCCTGGATGACTCACATTAAACTTATCTAATCAGTCACAAAAAGATAGTAGGACGAAAATCAACTTATTATCAAGCTCTTGACTTTTAGATCATTCAAATGACCACAAATTCCAAAATACAAGATTATCTCTGAGTAGAAGAAAGAGGGGGAAAAAAAAAAGCCAGAACCTGATTTCCCAGGAGCTGATTATCCAGTCTGAGAATCTCCAAGGCACCTTATTATCTCAGGCCAGCTGTCTACCTTTCATCATTCTGTTCCCTTTCACTCTTGCCATATTGAGAGGGAAGAGAAAGAGAGTGGAACTTTTTGGTTAAGTGAATAGTTCATATATTTGGAGGAGGAAATTTGAGAAGAGGAAAAGAAAACAAGGGTTAAGTTAAAATTAATCTTATAAATACTTGTCTATTTCATCTATGACCTTTACATATTATTGATTGGCAACATTACAAGTTAAGCAATAGATATAACTTAAAGTACAAAATAAGTGATCCTAGTGTGACAATAAACATAAACAATGTTCAGACACTATTTAAAAAAAAAAAAAAGGGCCAGGCACAGTGGCTCAAGCCTCTAATCCCAGCACTTTGGGAGACCAAGGTGAGCAGATCATCTTGGTCAGGAGTTCAAGATCAGCCTGGCCAACATGGCGAAACCCCATCTCTACTAAAAATACAAAAATTAGCCAGGAGTGGTGTGGGCATTTGTAATTCCAGCCACTTGAGAGGCTAATGCACGAGCATCGCTTGAACTCAGGAGGCAGAGGTCACGGTGAGCCGAGATCGCACCACAGCACTCCAGCCTGGGCAACAGAGTGAGACTCCATCTCAAAAAAAAGAAAAAAGAAAAGAAAAGAAAAGAAAAGAAAAGAAAAGAAAAGAAAGAAAGAAAGAAAGAAAGAAAGAAATTATATAGGAGGATATATAATAAAACACCAGTAGTTGTCCTGTGTAGCCAAATAGAACACAACCTCTACTTGCTTGTATTTAATGCATATTTTATATTTTTCCTGTAATTAGTTTTTTTTTAAAGCACATGATCTTTTGGTATGGCGAAATGACCCCCAAGAAAGCACTTTTCATTTTAAATATAAAAGATGCTATTATAGGTACTACTCTATAAAACCGGTTCCAAGCTAAGCAAAGGCACAGAATATCATGAAAAGAATCTGTTTACTTTCTCTTTTTTTTGAGACAGAGTCTCACTCTGTCATCCAGGCTGGAGTACAATGGTGTAATCTCAGCTCACTGCAATCTCTGCCTCCCAGGTTCAAGTGATTCTCCTGCCTCAGAATCCATTTACTTTCTTGCTATTGTTAGAAATCTTTGTTCACTAATTCAACAAACATTTATTAAACAGCTACCATGCATTAGATCCACTGTCTGTAGAGAAGCTGGATAAGACATAACTAGTAAACTCTCATTCTCATAATGCTTAATAGCACAGGCTGCAGGCTGCAGAGCTCCCTGGCTGCCCCAACCTCTCAGCTTCAATAACCCTCAAACAAACCTGGGAAACCTTTTTAAATATCACTGCATCCAAACACACAGTACTATTATCCAAGTATTTGCTGCCCTTCCTTATCAGACCCTTTCCTATCTGCCAATCCCTGAGGGGAAATATTTTTTTGCTCACTGAGGCAATGCATGACCATGTGACTTGCTTTTGGCCAATGAAGTGTGAGCAGAAATGGCACATGCCACTTTTGAGGTTCTACCATGGCATGAAGCCCACAAAGGGCCTTAATGTGAGAAACAAACTTTTGTTGTTGTAAACTACTGAGATTTGGAGACGGTTACTGCAACGTAATTTAGCAAAACCTGATTAATTCATATAACCCTGACTAAATTTTGATACATTAGAGAACATTAAATAACCTGTGACCAAGGGTACAAATAATTAATCTCCTTTCTAGCTGTGCCCACTCTAGTTTACAACTTAATGTTGTAAGTGGTAGAGGAGAATAATTTGGTCCCCAAACCATGCAGTCATTAACCTACTAATTGCTTTGATGTGTTTTTTCTCCAAAAGTCTAGGCAGGACCTTGCTGAACTTGAGACATTCAGAAACTTCTATAAAGAAAACACAGAAATTATGGCACCAGGCCAGGTGCAGCAGCTCACACCTGCAATCCCTGCACTTTGGGAGGCTAAGGCGGGCGGATCACTTTAGGTCAGGAGTTCGAGACCAGCCTGGCCAACATAGCGAAATCCTGTCTCTATAAAAACACAAAAATTAGCCAGCTGTAGTGGTGTGTGCCTATAGTCCCAGCTACTCGAGAAGCTAAGGCATGAGAATTGCTTGAACTCAGCAGGCAGAGGTTGCGGTGAGCCGAGATTATACCACTACCCTCCAGCCTGGGCAACAAAGCGAGACCCTGTCTCAAAAAAAAAAAAAAGAAAAGAAAAAGAAAATATGACACCAATGAAAACGTTCCTAAGCACTATCCTTAGAGAAAGAAAAGAACAAAAAGAAAATATTCCACAGGACACAAGACAACAAATGTCCAGAGGAATAAAACCCACTGCTTCCCTTTGAAATAAATTAACTAGAAGCTCAGCCTTCCGAGTAGCTCAGATTACAGGCGCTCACCGCCATGCCAGGCTAATTTTTTCTATTTTAGTAGAGACAGGGCTCCACCATATTGGCCACCCACCATATTGGCCAGGATGGTCTTGATCTCCTGACCTCGTGATCCCCCCGACCACCTCAGCCTCCCAAAGTGCTGGGATTACAGGCATGAACCACCACGCCCAGCCAGAAGTTATTTTTCTTAATTAGAAGATATTTGCTTTAGAAACAATAAAATGCAAAAGAACATTGTATCTATTATATAGGAATAAGGTGTTATGAAAAAGAGAGCAGGCCAACCTAACTGGAAATGCACGTAAAATTAAAAGATAAAGGATGAATAAGGATCAAAACACATAAAAAAGGAAGGACTGCCAAATTTAATAAGTATTTCAAGGCGAAAACTGTAAATATGATAAAAAATAAATTTTATTTTCATAAAACATATAAATCACAATGAAAGCAATGGTTGTAAAACTTTGTACTCCCAATAACATAACCTGAAAATACACAAGCAAAAACTAAAGGCAATCTCTTGGTATTTACTAGTTAAAATGTAGAAAGCAATAACTTAAAATACAACTAAGATGTCTTTTTTTTTTTTTTTTTTGACATGGAGTCTCATACTGTCGCCTAAGCTGAAGTGCAGTGGCACGATCTCGGCTCACTGCAACCTCTGTCTCCCTGGTTCAAGCGATTCTCATGCCTCAGCCTCCCAAGTAGCCTGGATTACAGATGCCTGCCACCATACCCAGCTAATTTTTCGTTTTAGTAGAGACAGGGTTTCACTATGTTGGCCAGGATGGTCTTGCACTCTGACCTCGTGATTCACCCACCTTGGCCTCCCACAACTGAGATGTGTTTCTAATTAACTGAGTAGCCAAAACTAAAATACTGCAACTGTCCTAGAACACATGTCACAAAGTCAACAAATACCTGGGTAGCAGCAAGCTGTAAACATCAGAGTACCCATGCAGTGAAGAGTTGCAATGGAAGCATAGACATCATCAACTGGAGTGTTTACAGTGTCACAGGGAATAAGAGAACACAAATGCTATGTGTGTATATATACATATATATGTATATGCATGCACACACACACACACACGCACACACACACACACACACACACACACATCAAGGGGAATAACACACCTAAAACATAAATATTTGCATAAGGTTACACAAATGTTTTCGCATGTGATTCAGGAAGCACTCTTTAAGAAGGGTAAATATAAGATGATGTAATCTCATAATCTTTCTAATAATAGGATTAAACAATCTATGGTATGCAATTCAACATGTAAAGAAAAAGTACTCTTGGGCGAGAACTGTTAAAAATCATTATGCTATGCTATATTCATGCTTATTCCTTCAGGTTAAAAATCAGGAACCATATCACCAATACATTACAAAATAGATGGAACACTGACAGAAATGTCAAATTAAAATCTTTGCTTCCGTGAAACCCTTTCTCTACTAAAAATACAGGTATTAGCTGGGTGTGGTGGCGCATGCCTGTGATCTCAGCTACTCAGGCAGCTGAAGCAAGAGAATCACTTGAATCCGGGAGGCAGAGGTTGCAGTGATTGCGCCACTGCATTCCAGTCGGGATGACAGAGGGAGAAAAAAAAACTTTGTTTCCTCATATCCTTAGAATAAATCCTTATCTTCTAAGAAAATCATTTTCAGACTTTTGTCAACCAAGAAAACTTTCTGTCAACAAAACCTCCCACCAAAACTCAAGATACAAAAGCTGAACTTCTGTGAATCAAGTGTGAATGGAGGCCGTGGGGTGGGAGCAGTTGCACAAATAGTCACCTGTTACCTACCACCAAATGACATAAGCCAAGCATGGGGCGAAGTGCTAGGGATTCAGAAGTGAAGAGAATGTCCTCCGGGAGCTTACATTCTCAAACGGGAAGACAGCTAATAAATTAGTAAACAAATAAAGATGATCATTTCATATACAGAACCCCACTCTAAAGAAAATAAACAAGGGTAACAAGACAGATGGTGACTAGAGCGGGTGTTTGGGGATTCTTCATGTGCCTCGGGGTAGTCAAGGAAAGCCTCTCTGAGAAGACATCAGAGGAAGTTTCTGGTTATTTCTAGAAGAGGTTTAGCCAGTATAAAGACCTAAAGAAAGAAAAGAACCTGTCCAAGGGACAGAAAGAGGCAAGTCTGGCTAGTGCAAAGTAGACAAGAGAAGTGCAGAAGGAAGAAACCAGAGAAGCACAGAGGCCAGACAAATGGATCTTTTATAGTAAGGCTTGGATTTTGTTTTAAGTATAATGGGAAGTCTTTGAAAGGTTTTAATCAAGGGAATAACATGATCTTATTTATACTGTAGAAGCTACTGTGTGAAACAGGTTACAGTGAAAGACAAAGTGTCCCAAGAAAACGTCCAGGAGACCACAATAGACACCTACGTGAGAGCCAGTGGTGGCCTAGACTAATGTTTTCAGAGTGGAAATGATTAGGAGTGGTCGGACTCAGGATATATTTTAGACAGAAAGTCTACAAGACTTCATGATGGAGTAGATACAAGGTGGTGGAACAGAGCAGAATCAAAGATAGCTTTGAAGTTTCTGGCCTGCCTAACTGGGTGTTTGACAGCACCATTTACTAAGATGAGAAAGGACTGGGGTGTGCACATTAGGGTGGGGACAGCATCAAGAATTCTGCTTTGGGCTGGTGGCTCAAGCCTGTAATCCCAGCACTTTGGGAGCCCAACACGAATGGATCACTTGACACCAGGAGTTTGAGAGCAGCCTGGCCAATATGAAAAAACCTTGTCTCTCCTAAAAATACAAAAATTAGCTGGACGTGGTGGCACACAACTGTAATCCTAGATACTCTGGAGACTGAGGCAAGAGAATCCCTTGAACCAAGGAGGTGAGGGCTACAGTGAGCCACTGTACTCCAGCCTGGGTGATAAGTGAGATTCTGCCTAAAAACAACAACAACAACAACAACATTAGAATTTTGCTTTGGCTATATTAATTTTGAACAGCTTATTATTAGATGCCCAAGAAGACGTACCTACTAGACAGCTGCCCATCTAAGCCTGCAGTTCTTGGAAGAAGTTGGAGCTGGAAATACCCACACACTTGCTCAGCTCTACCCTCTCGCAACTTCCACTTCCATGCAAACTCTTTAAGCCCTCTCAGAATTCCCAGTGCTCCTTGGAACAGTGTGACACTTAGTGGCTTTTTCCAACTTAATACCTAAATTTGCCTAATGTTTGCACAGTGCAACCAAAGTAATTAAATATTTTAAAATGTAAATTACATTTGGCCACACTAAAATAAATTTATTTCCCTGCATCAAAACAAACTACGGATGGTTTAAAGACCCTAGTGAACAAATGAAATCATGAAAGTGTGGCAGAGGCCAGGCACAGTGCCTCACGCCTATAATCCCAGCACTTTGGGAGGCTGAGGTAGGAGGTTTGCTTGAGTCCAGGAGCTGAAGACCAGCCGGGGCAACTTAGCAGGACTCCAACTTTAAAAACATTTTTTAAAAAAGAAAAAGTGTGGTAGAAGAAAATGCAGGTTAACATTTGTAAAATATTGAAGTGACAGAGGATGTTCTCATTTGACACTATGAGCAGAAATCCTTAAAAATGGAAAATCATAGTGGATGGCACTTCTATGACACACTTAAACACCTCTATGAAAGAAAAAAAAAATCCACAAGTTACTTTTAAAAGCAAATGAAAATTTGGAAACAAATATCTGAAGCATATGACATAAGGAATTAATGTCCCTAAGAATGAAGAGTTCATATAAATCAAGAAAAAAGATTAACCCCAAAAGAAAATGTGACGAGAGCAGAAATTCAAAGAACAACTGACACATGAAAAAAGTGCTAAGCTTCTTATCAGTAAAAGAAGTGAATGAAAAGATACATTTTCACCTATCAGGCTGGCAATGAGCATAGACTTGGGGTCTGGGTAGAGGTGTGGAGCTATTTGTGGAAACAGAAATCTCTATGCCCTTCCTGGAGATCTGGTAATATATATCAAGACTTCTACATGTTCTTTGACCTACATAATCCACTTCAGGAAATTCGTTCTAGTAGAGAAATGAGAAATGGGAGTAGCCGGTGGTTGAAAAGCATTAGGTACAAATATGTTTTCCAGAGTATGATACTCTATGCCTAAAAAAGATGCTTCAGAATTACATCTAATGATATAATGAGCATACACTACTTGGATAAAAACTTTATTTCATGGCAAAACAAAAATAAAAGTCTTACACATAAAAGAGATACTGAATGGACACTGCCAAAAAGTCAGAAGATACTTGGGGGAAATTTTTCCTCTTTTAGAATAGAAATGTTTCTGTATTTATGACACTTGCCATTATCAACATGCATTACTCCTATAATAAAAAAGGTAAAATCGACTTTTTAGAATTATTTCCAAATCGCTTTTCCTATCTTAATTTTAAAGACCACTGCAACTATCATATAATATTTTCAAAAGCTGATGTCTATTTTCCTTCTTTTCAGGTTCCAAAACCAGTTTTTCTTTACTGCTCTATTATCTTCCAAGAGCACAAAGGGATCCTGTTCCCAAACACACTTGGCCCCATTTCCCCTCCATATTATTACTTTTAGTTGTCTTCCACACTTTAGCCCAGTAGTTTTCAAAGTCTGGTCCCCAGACTAACAGCACCAGCATTAATGGGGAACTTGTTAGAAATGCCAACTGCTGGATCCAGTCCCAGATCCAGTGAATGCATGCTACATTTGAGAACCACTGTTTCAGCCTATACGCTGTGGGCCTTCAGAATCCAAACTCTCTTGAAAAGTCAAATTGTATTTCAAAGTAATTTTCAATAGTAACACATAAAACCATTCAAAGAGACGGAGCTGCTAAATCTCTAACAGCTGAAAAACTTTTGAAAGAAAACAAGAATCCACAGTAAAAGAAAACCATACCTGTAGAGATGCCTTGAAGGTATCAATGAGTCCTAGAGACACGGCAAGCCTTCAACAGTTCTGAAGTAAATACACCTGGCTGCCTCAAGGAACACATTAAATGCAAACTCATTTAATTACATATGTCAAAGGCAGAGCTATACAATCAAACATTCAACCAGATTCCTGAGTAATAACAACATTCAAGTCCGATCTAGAAGAAATACAACAATCAAGTGTACTGAAAACTTCAGAAACAGTTTATCCTGAACTAATAAATAATCCCATTTGGGGAAAGATGTACCGAAGTTTGATGCAATAATTAACACAGCTGTTTACCTCAGATGGAGGTTTAACCATGATAAACATAAAACAAAGTTTATTCACAGTCCAACACCAATAAGAAATTTTCTCCCACACTTGTTTGTTCAAATAAACTAATGAACCGCGTTCTCAGCTGGTGCTGTGGGATGAAAAGGTGACATCCTGGCTGCTCTTGAGAAGCCTGCAGTCCAGTTAGAAATGAGCTGAGGACAAAGAGCTGGGATTACCCCCACTGTGTATACACACACACAGTGAAATGGTTACTACAGTCACAACTAATATATCTCCTCACATAGCTACGTGTGTGTGTGTGTGTGTGTGTGTGTCTATAAGAGCACTTGAAATCTACTCTCAGCACATTTCCCAATACAATAATATTAGCCAGAGTCATCATGCTACATATGAGATATCTGGTTTTATTCATCCTATGTAACTGCAACTTTGTACCCTTTGACCTACATCTCCCACTTACACTGCCCCTGATAACCACTGGGCCACTCTGTTCTTATGTATTGGCTTTATTTCAGATTCCATATTAAGTGAGATCTTGCAATATTTTTCTTTTCTTTCTCTAGTTTATTTCACTTAGCACCATGCCCTCCAGGTTCATCTATGTTGTCACAAATGGAAGGATCACCTTTTTTATGGCTGAATAATATTCCACTGTACGTATATGCCCCAATTTCTTTATTCATCTGGCAACAGATACTTACTAAATGGTTTCCATATCTTGTCTATTGGGAATAATCCCACAAGGAACGTGGGACTAGAGATATCTTCCCAAGGGGCTGATTTCATTTCCTTTGAGTATATACCAGAAAAGGGATTGCTGGGTCATAGAGTAGCTCTATTTTTAATATTCTGAGGAATTTCCATATTGTTTTCCATAACTGCTTTTCTATTGTTTTTTTTTTTTTAGATAGAGTTTTATTCTTGTTGTCCAGGCTGGAGTGCAATGTTGCAATCTCGGCTCACCGCAATCCGCCTCCTGGGTTCAAGCAATTCTCCTGCCACAGCCTCCCAAGTAGCTGGGATTACAGGCACGTGCCACCATGCCCGGCTAATTTTGTATTTTTAGTAGAGATGGGGTTTCACCATGTTGGTCAGGCTGGTCTCAAACCCCCAACCTCAGGTGATCCACCAGCCTTGGCCTTCCAAAGTGCTGGGATTACAGGCATGAACCACTGCACCCGGCTTCCATAACTGCTTTACACCAATTTACATTCCCACCAACAGTGGATAAATGTTCCCTTTTCTCCATATCCTGGTCAATTCTTATTATCTCAGTCTTTTTTATAATGGCCATCCTAACATGCTGGAGGTGATATCTCATCATGGTTTCATTTGTACTTCCCTACGTAGCACCAGTTTGAATATTAAAAGAAATATGAGTATACATTGTTTGCATCTTACAGGAGATTGTACTAATTATATGATCAAATCAAGAATAAAATGGTTTTGTTATTTTTAAAAAGAAGTGAATTAGGTAAAATTAAGTAGTATCAAGACAATTTCTTTTTAAATTTTTAAATGATCCCATTATTGAATGGAAAAAAACTACAGAAGAAGAAAAAAGGACAAGACAGATACACAACAAAATATTAACACTAATTAATATTGGGTAGTGAGTTCAAGTAATTATTATTATAAGTTATTTTTAAAATGATCATCCAACTTAAAAAAAAAAAAAAATACAGCCAGAATTCCATTTATCAGTGGTTCTTAACAGGTATGTATCATTCCCTGATGGATGTTTGAAAACCTGTGGGGTATTTTTGCTGGTCTCATTTGTTGGGAGGCACTGCTGGTATTTATTTAACAGGCTGTGCGGAACAGTCCCATATGAGGAATTGTCCCATGTGACTTTTGAATGTTTCTCTAGATATTCAAAATAAGTGTAGGTGTAGGAGAAAACCCCACGTATAATGATCTGAACCTAAAACTGAACTCCATTTCATATAGAATCATGAGACTTTATGGAAGTTTTATTACACATTCAATTTGCTAGGAATATAATCACCATATAAATCAAAAGACTGTTTTGTATTTTACCAAAAGTTGCTCACAATTTCAGAGAAAATGTCATTAATTCTAATGCCCTTCTTGATATTTGAATCACCAAGTAATGTACCTCTACTAGTATGCATTTGCAGCCACTGCATTCTCAGTGAGCACCTGACCTAGTGAGCAGCTGCTCCTAGTGAAGAGACAGCACTGACACACTGAGCTACTATAACGTTAGTATGTTACTTTCATTTTTTTCTTTATAAAAAAAGTAGGGCATTATATTGGTGTTTTTGAAATTATGTGTGTCGGTAGGTTGCATGAATTTAATTTGAATTCTGATGAACTCTGATGAATATATATCATAGAATAAAGGAAGCATTACCAAAGATTTACAACAAAAAAAGAGTGTTGTCTGACAGGGTTGAGACCTGGATGACTCAGGGCATGTATGCACTGGATGAGAAACCCGCTGCCTTTCCTTCAGCCAGACATGAAGGAGGTCGGCAACGCAAAAGTCAACCATGGCCATTCTCCTGACTACATTTTGTTGTTGTTGTTTTGAAAAAATCGATTTTCATTAAAAAGCTATGTATGCTAACTTGAAATGGGTTTACTTTTCATTTTAAATAAACTAATAACTAAATAATAAGTTAGGAAATAAGTAATTTCTCAGATTTTGTTTTGTTTTCTGAGACAGCGTCTTGCTCTATAATGCAGGCTAGAGCATCATGACGCAATCACGACTCACTGCAGCCTCCAAGTCCTGAGCTGAAGCAATCCTCCCACCTTAGCCTCCTAAATGGCTGGAACCACAGACACATGTCAACACCACCGACTAATTTTTTTACTTTTTGGTAGAGGCAAGGTTTCACTATGTTGTCTAAGCTGGTTTTGAACTCCTGGGCTCAAGTGATCCTATCACCTGGGCTTCTCAAATTGTTGAGATTACAGGCATGAGCCACTGCACCTGGCCTCTCAGTTTTAATCAAAAAGTTTGATGACTACTGCTCTAATGGAAAAAGATATGGAGACAGGGCAAAACTGGCTGGAGAGAGACCAGGTGTGAGGCTAGGGCAGCACCTGAGTGAGAGTAAGGGAAGTTCTAGAACTAAGCCAGATCAATAGTGCGCAATGAAAACAAAGGTTTAAGGGGGAGAAGGGAATGCAGAATAAAGTATAAGCTTCCAGGTTGGGCACATGAATAGATAATGAAGACACTCGAGAGATCTCAACACCAACACATTATTTTCTGAGATTCAAAAAAAAAGACATTAAAAAGATTTCCACCCACAAACACATAAAAACTTAAATGAAAAAAGTATTGGCACAATGACCTTTTTTCATATAGATATAATACCTGTTTGGGCCAGGCATGATGGCGCATGCCTGTAATCAATCCCAGCACTTTGGGAGGCTGAGATGGGTTGATCACTTGAGGCCAGGAGTTCAAGAACAGCCTGGCCAACGTGATAAAACCCCATCTCTACTAAAAATATAAAAATTAGCTGGACGTGGTGGTGCATACCTGTAATCCCAGCTACTCACTGTAATCCCAGCTACTTGGGTGGCTGAGGCATGAGAATTGCTTGAACCCAGGAGGCGGAGATTGCAGTGAGCAGAGATCGCACCATTGAACTCCAGCCTGGGCAATAGAGCAAGACTGTCTCAAAAAATAATAAAATAAAATAAAATAAAATACCTTCTTCTCTTTCTGCTTCTGGAATACATAAACAAACCACAATGTTTGGACAGGAGTTTTGAACCTGTGGCCTCCACAGGTGGAAAGGAGCCCTGAGGGAAGGCATGCACGTGCCACACCCCCTTCGGCCGCCTAGGTATCTCTACAATCCCATACAAATTTTCAAGTATTCAGCTTCAAAAACCTTTTAGGTCAGAGGTTTTCAAAGTAGCAGGAAGGAAGAGCCACCTACTGCCCTTTCACACATTTACTTGGAATTCCTGTGCCAAGTGCTAGGTCACTGACCTGACAAGGCTCTAAGCTTGCACTGTTCCACTGGGAAGGTTTGGGACTGCTATGCACAGAGAACTAAGGACAGTGACAGATATGGCCATAGAGTAAACAAAATCTCTTGAGGTAAGAGCCTTTAACTGAAAGTACAAGTGGAGAGAAAGTACCAGAAGGCCTAATTTTTAATACCAATGGGGCTGCTCCTTCATGCAAATGCCTGGAGAGCATCCCCAGTCCCCATCACTGCTTCCCATTTTATCCCAGCAAGGGTCATGGACCTACAAAGGGATCTGCAGTAGTAAGACTGAAAGTAAGAAGAGCAAAAGGGAAGTAGGCGGGGACATCTTTCAGCCCCAGTGCAGATCTCTTGGCAACACTCCCCGTTTCTAGCTGTGGCTGGAGGCACTGGCTTACTCCTCATGGCAGAGAGCCCATCCTAACCTCAGTGATGACATGCCTTGGGAGGGCCCACACCACAGTGATGTGACCCTCTTAAGGAGGTTGACAAATTGTGTTTTAATAACATGAATCCTAAAGACTCCAATTTGTACCACTTATCTTTTGAATACCATCTCCCTCTTCAACTTTTTCTTTCATTTCTAGTTGGTAGTAAAAACCCTCAGAAAAGTTCAAAGGCAGTAAGTGCTAGACTCAAGTAAAGAGGTCAGGAGAAAACTGTGATAAAGCATCTTGCTTCAAAGGGCTGCAGAACGGGAAAAGGTCCTTAAAGCCGTAAGTGGAGCCAATCTCTAGAAAGGAAAGCTCCAATTTTCAAATTGTACCAGAAATATCCTAGGCAGGTCTGGCCCCTATAGCGGCCCATCCTCCTATCCTTGCTCCCTGTCTCTCCTCCAACCATCTGCTTGCTGGAGCCCCTGCCTTAGGCGCCAGAACCCAACCCGCCTCACAATCACTGCCACCACTATCAGTGCAGTACTACGATGCCAGCCTTCCAAATGGGAACTTCACACATACATTCCCAGGGAGCTATTATTAAATAATGTACATAAGGAGAGGTATTATATAGACATAGATCACATACTGGGAACAGTGCAGACTCTGGAAATAGACTTCATGGATCCAAACACTAGATCTGCCACTTACTAGCTGTCGGATAAGTTACTTAACCATTTTGTGCCCTGGCTATAAAATCCTAGTATCAGTATCTATTCCGCAGAGATGCTGGATTACAAAATTCAAAACTATAGACTTAACCAATACCTGACATCCTTTTTTTAAACCAGAGACCTACCATGTCCCAAAAAGAACACTTTGGTTCCAAATCTAGCAACCTCTGAGCAGTAAAGACGATAAAAGCTAAACAGCCAAAAGAGTCATTCGGTTTACAATTTATTTTCCTTCTATTTTCAAAAATACATAATACAGGTAGTTCATATATATTTTTTCATTATTGGCACATACATTTTTACTAAGACATTTTGTTCTCAAACTTTTTGGCCTCGAGACTCTTTTATACACTTAAAAATCATTGAGGATCCCAAAAAGCTAAACTTAGAGAATTGTAAAAAAAAAAAAAAAAAAACCCAGACATATACAAGTATATAAACCAATAGCCAACAAAGAGATTACACCATCATATATTATACAGCGTTTAGAAAACTACACTGTACATTTGTGGAGACAAAGAGTGAAAAAAAGCAAATAGGCTGAGTGTGGTGGCTTATGCCTGTAATCTCAGAATTTGGGAGGCCAAGGTGGGAAGGGTGAATCACTTGAGCCCAGGAGTTCGAGACCAGCATGAGCAATGTGTGGCAAAACCCATCTCTATGAAAAATTTAAAAAACTAGCTGGGCATGGTGACATGTAAATGTAAAACAATGCCTCCCTGTAGTCCCAGCTTGGGAGGTTGAGAGGCAGGAGGATCACTTGTGCCCAGAAATTCAAGGCTGCAGTGAGCTGATTGCACCGCTACACTCCAGGCTGGCGACAGAGCAAAACCCCATCTCAAAAAATAAAAATAAATAAAACAAAATTGTAAAAAGCAATTAACTCTCAACTATTATTATGAAAATAATCTGAACCTGCAAACCCTTTGAAAAGGTCATAAGGAGCCCAGGAGCTCCATACTACACTTTAAGAACATTTGCACAAAGTGAAGACATATTTAAAACTCTCAAGGCTTACATTTTTTTACCTTTTCTAGATTTACAAGAGAATAAAACAACTATGATACATTTCATTGAACTATATATAAACCGCAAATGATCTTATCCTAAAATTACAATAAAATGCTTTAAGAAAGCATTTTGGCAAAATAACAACTAAGGTAAACTCGGAATACATGTCATGTCGAATTATTATTTTTTAATTGCAGCATATACAAATAACATAAAATTTACCATTTTACCAAGTTTAAAGTATGCAAGTCAGTGAAATCTCATACAGTCATGCTGTACAACCACCACATCTAATTCCAGAACATTTTCATCACTCCAAAAAGAAATCCCATGCTCTGCCCCAAACAACTATTCATCTGCTTTCTGTTTCCACATATTTGCCTATTCTGGATATTTCATATAAATGGAACCACATAGGCCAGGCGAAGTGGCTTACGCCTGTATTCCTAGCACTTTGGGAGGCCAAGGCAGGTAGATCACTTGAAATCAGGAGTTTGAGACCAGCATGCTCTCTACTAAAAATACAAAAAAAAAAAAAAATCAGCTGGGCATGGCAGCGGGCACCTGTAATCCCAGCTACTCAGGAGGCTGAGGCACGAGAATCGTTTGAGAGGTTGCAGTGAGCTGAGATCATGCCACTGCCCTCCAGTGTGTGCAACAAAGTGAGACTCTGTCCCAAAAAAGGGGAAAAAAATGAACCATAAAGTATATTGCCTGTTGTGTCTAGCTTCTTTCACTTAGCATGTTTTCAAGGTACACCTATATTATACATGTTTTCATGTTTATTGTACATGTTTTCAAGGTATATCTATACTGTACCATGTATTATTAGTTTCTTTTTATGGCTGAATCACATTCCACCACATTGTCCACTGATGCACAAAAGCTGATGGACATTTGAGTCGTTTCTGCCTTTTGGTTATCGTAAATAATGCTGCTATGAATGATTATGTAAAAGTTTTTGTTTGAACACCTGTTTTCTTTTGGTATATAGCTAGGAATGGAATTGCTAAGCCATATAACTATTTATCTAACTGAGGAGCTGAAAAATTATTTTTACACAGCAGTGGCACCATGTTACAGTCACACCAGCAATGTATCGAGGATTCCAGTTTTTTCACATCCTTACCAACACTTACTTTCCTTTTTTTAAAAAAAAAAAAAAAATAGTCATACTAATGGTTCTAAAGTGGTTATCTCATAGTTTTGATTTCCACTTCCCTAATGACTAACAATTTTGAGTATCTATCTGTTCATGTACTGGTTGGCCATTTGGATATTTTCTCTGGAAAAATGCCTACTCACGTCTTTGCCCACTTTTTAATGACATTATCTTGCATTATGTGTAATGTTTTTTCATATAAGTAGATGAGAGCGATTTAAGCCTATCATACATCTCTTCCTCTCATCTCTTCAAAGCTTAAAACAAATGATGAAGCCTCTAGATGATGGAAAGAGTGACTGAGAAATTAAGAGAGGTCATAATCAACTGGCAACAAAAGTACACATAATAACTTCACTTATGTCTTAAATTATAAATTCCAGGCTTGGATCACAGATAATAATAATAGTCATTTCTTATATACTGCTTACTATTCAGTGAGGCACTGTGCTACCTGTTTTAGCAACCTCACAACAATCTTACAAGATAGGAACTGTGATCGACCCCACTCTATAGATGAGGAAACTGTGACATAGAACAGTTAAATAGCTTGCCTATGGTTACACAGTTAGTAACTGTTATTTGTCCCCATCAAATCTCAGGTTGAAATTTGGTCCCCTTTGTGGCAGTGTAGTGAGGTGGGGCTTAATGGGACACGTTTTCAGGTCATGGAGTGGATCCTTCATGAATAGATTAAGGCCCTCCCATGAGTGAGTGAGTTCTCACTCTTAGTTCTCACAGGAGCTGGCTGTTGAGAACCTGCCACTTCTCTCACCACATGACCTCTGCACTCTCTAGCTCCCCTAAGCACAGCAGCGGCACCATGTTACATTCACACCAACAATGTCTGAGGATTAGTTTCTTCACATCTGTATCACACTCAGCAGTCCATACTGAGTGGAAGCAATCTGAGGACCTCACCAGATGCCCACTCTTGACGTTCCCAGCCATCAGAATCGTGACCCAAATAAACCTTTTTCCTTTATAAATTACCCAGCCTCAGGTATTCTGTTACAGCAACACAAAGTGGGCTAAGACAATACCTGAGCAGCTTGGTACCAGAATCCCTTTGCTTATGCTGCCTGCCTCTCAATCATGAAATAACAAGCCTTGTCTGGCTGCCTCACCGAGGACTTTTGAAGAAAATGCTAGGAGCTACATCGCTGATAATCACTTGCAAGTTCCAATCCCCACTGTCTACAAAATCTTTTAAGCAACTCTGGGTTTTAGAATTTGCTTTTTAATTGGGTTAGGTATGTCACAAAGAAGTAAGCCCACTATCAGATGGGTGAATGTCATTTCATTATCCTGATTCAGATCTTTTCTAACATTTTTGAACTCGACAAAACAATATTCAGTATATTCTGACTGAACGGTCTATTATCAAGAGCATCTGGATTACATCTTGATGGCAATCATAAAAAGTTGTTACAGTTGCCAGCAAAGCTAGGGCCTAACACCCATCTAACTAAAGCCTATAATTTACAGCATAATTTTTTAACAGTTAATGGCTTTGTAAACTAAATCTAAAAAAAAAAAAAAAATCTCATAAGAAGAAATCTAAAAGGTAATATATGTCATAATAAAACCAGTATGAACTTCATGCTAGTTTACATATCTCATTTCTGAGCAGTAATTACAGGCATAACTTCCTGGTATATCCAGCAATTGCTACAACTGCCTGAAGAGTTATGAGACATTAGAATTTGAAGGAACTTGAGTACATATCCAAAACAGAGTTTTACAAATAATTCCTGCTCCTTCTAGAATTGCAAGTTAGACTAATGTCTGAGATGTGTCTATACTGATAAAAGCTCATTTATACCAAAATGTTATAATCGTAAGGTCTTTTACGCTGACTGACGGCGCCATGGATGCCATGGCGACGCCCATGACCTGCACGTACAACTCTGGATGGCCTCCTAGAATTAGAAAATCTGAAGTAACTGGAAGACCATGAAAAGAGGAAGAATGAAGAATGATCAACCCTTGCAGCACCTAATTAACCTGAGACATTCTTCTATTGTTTCTTATTTCCACCTCAATTGATAAGGGAATTGGACTTTGTAACCGACCTTGGTCAACCTCCTGACTCCAGACCCTACAACCTCCTCCCAGCTTGCAAAAAACCACCCTAAACTGTAACTTCTGTAACTTTCAACCGCCTACCTCAAACCTATAAAACCAATTCCTATTCCACTGCCCTCTGCTGACTCTCTTTTTGGACTCAGCCTGCCTGCACTTGCGTGAATAAACAGTCATGTTGCTCACACAAAGCCTGTTTGGGGGAATCTCTTCATTCAGTGCGTGTGTTTTAACAGTAATACTGTTATTTATGTGGTAAATCAGTAATTTTTTATTTAAGTTTAGCTACTCACTATGCCATTTATGTTTTCTTTTTCTTTTTTTGAGACTGAGTCTCACTCTGTCGCCCAGGCTGGAATGCAATAGCATGATCTCAGATAACTGCAACCTCCACCTCCCAGGTTTCTCCTGTCTCAGCCTCCCAGGTTTCTCCTGCCTCAGCCTTCCGAATAGCTGGGATTATAGGCACGTGCCACCATGCCTGGTTAATTTTTGTATTTTTAGTGGAGATGGGGTTTCACCATGTTGACCAAGCTGGTCTCGAACCCCTGACCTCAGGTGATCCACCTGCCTCCACCTCCCAAAGTGCTGCAATTACAGGTGTGAGCCACCACACCCAGTCATTATTATGTTTTCATTACTACAAATGGCAGCAAATTTGAGATCCTCATCTGTAACATAAGGACCTTGCTATCTAGCTCACAAAATTGTAAAAAAACAAATTTTAGATGGCATATGTGAAAGACCTACAGAATCCCTGAAACATGATGGGCACTCAGTACTCATTCCTGTGTACATGCAGAGCATGTGTGGCATGAGGGGCAGTGTGGGTCAAATAATACCAGAAAGCACATTCTATATGAGCCAAGTATAACTCCAACCTGTCCTTTATCTAAAGGCTATTTAACTGATGAATTCAGCAGCATAAAACCCAGTACCTAGATAATCCCAAGAAACCTTCCTGATTAGGCAAATGGGTATCATTCAAATACTTGTATGACAAGGTACTCATAAAGCACTTATGTGGTACACCAAACAACAATGTCCAAGAAAATCACTGTGCAATAATTTGAGTTGTGAGCTAAACTAACCTTTTTTTTTTTTTAAATGGAACCCAATTTTTATTTGGCAAAACAACAACAAAAAACTATGATTATTCAGATTTGGGTGTTTGGCACAGTTTCTCAAAAATGAAGCAAGACTGATGCTGCAAAAAAAACATCTGACAGTATTTGCTGTTAATGATCAAATTTGAGTTTGGGTGAAAATTAGAATTTTGGAAAACCTGCATCTGCCATTATGAGCTAAACTGCTTCTCAACATTTAAAGAATTTTCTAATAAGATGAGTGGTGATAATAAATGGGATTATGTGATATTTAATAAAATGTGTCAACATTTTAAGATCTGTATAACTCAGTGACCCAATATTCTCCAAATGATCAATTCGTGATGTTACAAAATCAAACAGTGGTAAAGTAGCCATTCAAAGTACAGAATGGATCACCAGATTTTATCGTAACAGAGGAAGAAAAGTTCATTTATGTGACTTCAGAGTCTACACTGCAACCAATCCTTAAGAAACTACCCAGTGTCAAGTTTTGGTGCAGTATCACAAAATAACCACAATTTCCTGAAAACATCACTAAAAGACTCCTGTTCTTTCCAACTACATATCTGTATAAGGCCAGATTTTCTTCAACTATTTCAACCAAAATGTCTCACAATGAACTCACTACAGGATCAGTTATGGAATTCAGCTCTTTTATTCAATCAGATATTAAAGAGATCTGCAAAAAATGTACAAAAGGGCCACTTTTCTCACTAAATTTGTTTTGTGAACAGTTTTCATAAAAATGTTATTTATGCTAACATGTAATGGGTTTATTATAGTTATTTTAAATATAAATTTCTTGGTTTTAATTTCTCATCTGGAAGAGTGATAGACAAAAATCCACATGAAGAAAAGTTCCTTGGGGTCAACAAGGGTTTTGATATCAAAAAGCTTGAGGTCCACCACTTTAGGAGGTAAAAGCACAGGGAAAGATCTTATTGTGGAGGCAGCACATAATAAAGATTATTTTGGCAACATGGGTGTGTAAAATGAAGTGGAACAGAGAAGCCAGACAAGTCATGAAGCAGCAACCATTAAGACCTAGTAAAGTGAAAAAATATATAAAGGCCTGGAATAAAACCACAGCAGTGGGGCTAGAAAGCAGTGAATTCAAATGATCTTTCAGAGGCTGAACTGACAGAATCAAGCAACTTCAGCATCAGACAGAATCCAGACTGGGTACAGTGGCTCACACCTCTAATCCCAGCACTTTGGGAGGCTGAGGCGGGAAGACTGCTTGAGCCCAGAAGTTTGAGACCAGCCTGGGCAACATAGTGAGATTCTCATCCCCACAAAAAATTTTTTTAAAAATTAGCCAGGTGTGGTAATGCACACCTGTGGTCCTAGCCACTTGGGAGGCTGAGGTGAGAGGATTGCCTGAGCCTGGGAGGTTCAGGCTGCAGTTAGCCATGATAAAGCCACCACACTCCAGCCTCAGTGACAAAGCAAGACCTTACCTATGTTAGAAAAAAAAAAAAGTACAGGCTGCTGACTCAGTCCATGAATAGCACACATGGCTAAATCATAACTCCTTCTTCACCTATCTAGCTTAAGGGCAGGCATTAAGTCTATACTGTATATAGACACAGTTTACAAAAACACTATAGGCAGATTGAGTCCTAAAAATGTTCTCCAACACTAACTGGGTATCCTATCATTCATTTCAATTCTGATACTACTAGTGTTAGTACAGATAAGACTTGGTCCCACAAGTCTTCCCCACTTCAGATGCCAGCCTCAAGTCTTGCATATCCTCAGGCTACCAGCAGCACTTCTGCCAGGCTGATTACAAATTTAGGGGTTCCTATAACTCCACTTCAAGTTCAGTAACTGACTAGAACAACTCATCGAACATGGAAAAGCTCTACACAACTCAGGAACAGCCAAATGGAAGAGATTCACAACATGAAGCATGGGGGAGGGGAGGTACAGAGCTTCCATGCCCTCTTCTCCTCTGTGCAGTACAGGCACCCACCTTTCTGCACAGCATGTGTTCACCAACCCGGAAGCTCTCCAAACCTCATAGTTTCAGGGCTTTCATTTGCAATTTCATTACATAAGCATGATTGAGTATATTACTGACCACTTGACTAAAGTCAAACTCCAGTCCCTCTCTCTTCCCTGGAGCTGGTGGTGGTGGAGGGGTGAAAGTACCAACCCTCCAATCTAGCAGTCTCCTGATTGCTTCCTCCAGACCAGCCCCCATTCTGAGGCAGTCCAGCTCCTCATCCTGAGGAGCCACTTCATTAGCATGAACTCAGATGAGATCCAAAGGGCTCATCATGAATAACCAGACACTCCCACTGCCCAGGAAATTCCAAAGTTTTTGGAAGCTCTGTGCTAGGAATCAGGAACAAAATGATCTAAAAATTATACAACAAACTACACTGATACACAGTAAGTAATCAATAAATAACTGCTGAAACAATTAACAAAAGGATAGATAATAGTATCATTCACCATGATGGGATATACAGAGGAAGAGGTTGGTAAGAAGATCGGTGGCAAGTGAGGAATGTTCTAGACATGTTGAATTTTTAAGTGCCCAATGGATCCAGTAGGTACAGTCATGAAGCCAGTACTGTCACAGTCAATGATGGACTGCATATACAATCATGGTCCCACAAGATTACAACATCATATTTTTATGGTACCTTTTCTATGTTTAGATATGTTTCAATATACAAATACTGCTGTATTAAGTAAGTATTACTTACTACTTACAGCTGCCTACAGTATTCAGTATAGTAAAGGCTGTAGGGGTTTGTAGCCTAGAAGCAATAGGCTATACCATATGACCTAGGTGCATAGTAGGCTATACCACCTAGGTTTGTCTAAGTAGTTGACCCTTGAATAACATGATTTTTAACTGTGTGGGTACACTCATATTCAGATTTCCTTCTACCTTTGTCACCCCTGAGACAGCAAGACCAACCCTTCCTTCTCCTCTTCAGCCTACTCGAACTGAAAACAATGAAGATGAAGAATGTTATGATGACCCACTTCCACTTAATGAACAGTAAATATATTTTCTCCTCCTTATAATTTTCTTAATACTATTCTAAGAAGAGAGTATATAAGGCCAGGCGCAGTGGCTCATGCCTGTAATCACAGCACTTTGGGAGACCAAAGTGGGAAGACCATCTGAGGTCAGGAGTTCAAGACCAGCATGACCAACATGGAGAAACCCCATCTCTACTAAAAATACAAAATGAGCTGGGCATGGTGGCGCATGCCTGTAATCCCAACTACTTGGGAGGCTGAAGCAGGAGAATCGCTTGAACCTGGGAGGCGGAGGTTGTGGTGAGCCAAGATCATGCCATTGCACTCCAGCCTGGGCAATAAGAGTGAAACTGTCTCACAAAAAAAAAAAAAAAAAAAAGAATCTGGCTCTGTTGCCCAGGCTGGAGTGCACTGGCACAATCATAGGTCACTGTAAACTCAAATTCCTGGGCTTAAGCAATCCTCCTGCCTCGGCCTCCCTAATACCTGAGTCTACAAGAGTACACCACCATGATCATCTAATTCTCAAAATCTGAATAGATACGGGAGTCTCACTTTGTTGCCTAGGATGGTCTCAAACTCCTGGCCTCAAGCAAGTCCCTCACCTTGGCCTCCCAAAGTGCTGGGATTACAGGCAAGGGTCACCGAGCCCTGCCTATATAAGTGGATTTAACTGTGTTGGATGGGGATCAATACCCCAACCCCTTGTTCAAAGATCAACCATACACTTTATGATGTTTGATACAATGATAAAATCACCTATCAGAACATCATCATTACATGATGCAGAATTAGAACCCAGAAAAAAAGACGCAGCTCCAGGTAGAGACAGATAATAGAGTGAGATGACTTTAGTGGAAGACAATGACAGGTCAAAAAAGGGTATAAAAGCCCCAGCAACATTTTAAGGATAAGAAGTCTTCAAGAGGGATTGGGAAGTTATAAGCAGGGAGGGAGGGAAGAAAGGAGGGAGGGAAGGAAGGAAGGAGGGAAGGAGGGAAGAGGGAAGGAGGGAAGGGGGAAGGAGGGAAGGAGAGAGGGAAGGAAGGAAGGAAGGAAGGAAGGAAGGAAGGAAGGAAGGAAGGAAGGAAGGAAGGAAGGAAATTAAAGGGTAACAAGCATTCATCGCTGTTTTGGAAGTTCCATGCCAATAAACGAATACAAGTTATGGTGGCTCGTGCCTATAATCTCAGCACTTTCGGAGGCTGAAACAGGAGAACTGCTTGAGCCCAGGAGTTCAAGAACACCTTGGGCAATACAGCAAGACATCTTCTTAAAAAAAAGAAAGAAATGCAAGTTAAAAATAAATTATAAATTCTAGGAATGAAAATAGTCTTGTATAAACATGATGGTCTATATGAAAAACCCAAGAGAATTTTTAAAAAAGCATAAAAGACTTAGAGGGTTGAGATTCTGTCTTGGTTCAAGGCTACATACCTAGAGCAATGCCAGGCACATACAGCGTGTGCTCAAACATTCACTGAACAACTAACTAAACTCAGAACTTCCCAGTCACAGCTAGACGCAGGCTTACAGCTGTAATCTCAGCACTTTGGGAGGCCGAAGAGGGAAGATCATCTGAGGTCAGGAGTTTGAGATCGGCCTGGCCAACATAGCGAAACCCCATCACTACTGAAAATACAAAATTTAGCCAGGCGTGGTGGCACACACCTGCAGTCCCAGCTACTCAGGAGGCTGAGGCAGGAGAATCACTTGAACCGGGGAGGTGGAGGTTGCAGTTAGCCAAGATCATGCCACTGCACTCCAGCCTGAGCAACAAAACAAGATTCTGTCTCAAAAAAAACACAAAAGGGCCGGGCGGGGTGGTTCACGCCTGTAATCCCAGGACTTTGGGAGGCTGAGGCAGGCAGATCACGAGGTCAAGTGATCGAGACCATCCTGGCCAACATAGTGAAACCTCATCTCTACTAAAATACAAAAATTAGCTGGGCGTGGTGATGCATGCCTGTAGTTCCAGTTACTCGGGAGCCTGAGGCAGGAGGATTGCTTGAAGCCGGGAGGTGGAGGTTGCAGTGAGCTGAGATTGCACCACTGCACTCCAGCCTGGTGCTTGGCGAAAAAGCGAGAGTCTGTCTAAAAAAAAAAAAAAAAAAAAAAAAAAAAACACACAAAAGGACTTCCCAGCCAGGCACAATGGCTCACACCTGTAATTCCAGCACTTTGAGAGGCCAAAGCAGATAGATCATGAGGTCAGGAGTTCAAGACCAGCCTGGCCAAGATGGTGAAACTCCGTCTCTACTAAAACTACAAATATTAGCCAGGTGTGGTGGTGAGCACCTGTAATCCCAGTTACTCAGGAGGCTGAGGCAGAGAACCGCTTGAATCCAGGAGGCTGTGGCTGCAATGAGCCAAGATTGCACCACTGCACTCTAGCCTGAGCAACAGAGACTCCATCTCGGAAAAAAAAAAAGAACTTTCCAATCATAGTACTTAAAATGGAATATAGTTGTGCCAAAGACACTGATGTCCTCAGTTTTGGGGAATGATGCCTACAACTAATTATTTCTACTAATACAGTATTAATTATTTCTACTAATTATTTCTCCTAATACAGTATTAAAATTATCTGATAGCACAGATATTGAGAAGCATTGAATGCAAGACCAAAACACTGCTGGAACTTAAGAGTTCCAGCAAGACAGGCTAGTTACCAAATAAATTTGTCTAAGGCCAACAGGCATTTAATAATCATTCACAATCATTGGTAATACAGAAAATAATGCTAGTTAAAACAAATAAAATTGGCTACCATGTTTTTGGAGACAGTTTTACCCAGTCCTGGTAAGAGAACAGGAAACAAGTACCTTTTACATGATAGGAGGAATCTATCTGAGGGCAGTATGCTGCAAAGGCTTTGCAAACATCTTTTGGTCCAAGAATTTTACCTGTCTTCATTAAAAAGCAAAAAGGCAAAGACTCTATAGGTCCAGCAATAAGTGACTGATTACATCTATGATAATGTAGCAAAAAAGGCTGCAAATTAAGTGACAAACACAGGCTATAAAACTGCATGTACCTGAGGTTACAAACTGGCAAGGCAACACAGACTGAATTCAGCCCTCAGGTATGCTCTGACCCCCAGTGTGTTAACAAAACAAAGTGTGGCCCAAATAAAAATCAGAAGATTTCATATTAAATCCACATTCTCTTAAATAACTAGATGGTGTAGTAACACCAGGACGCATCCTCCCAGAACCACAAAGGTCTGGGTTGACTGGCCCTGGACTGTCCTTCTGATAGGACCACCTTCAGTGCTTATGGTCCCTAACAGGCCTTCAAATCTTCCAAGCAGAGCAGCTTCACACCAGGCACCTGCTGGGTAATTTGAGCATGCTGACCTTCACAGGGTATTAACAGTCATTATCACTGGATGGTAAGATCTTGGTAGGCTTTTAGTCTTCTTTCCTTATACACGTTTTCAAAAGTTTTCTTCAATAAACACGTATTCCTTTTGTAGTAGGAAAAAACGTGTTATTTTTCAAATTACCAAATCACAACTGTAATATCACTTTATCTTCCAAGATCAAAACAACAAAAGATAACAGATAATGACTGTGGTTTAAAACTAATTGAACTAAGAAGTAATGTAAGGTTACAATTACTGCAGGATTTCCCTCCCTTTGTTACTAATTAAAACTCCAGATTGGACAGACAACAGCAGCATTTTATGAAATAGATCTTTCTCAAAGAGAACAGCTTCTACAGACAAAGCATAAGCCAGCTATTTTAAGGATTCACTCCCATATATTTATGACTTCGCTCATTAAGAAAAGGAAACAGAAAAATCTCTCCTATCAGAAACCTATATTCATAACCTCAATTAATTTGTTTATAAAGCTAAACAACTCTTTATTTCACACTGCTATTTCATTTGATCAATAATAATAGTAATTTTATGGGGTTCTCTTTTCCTCAAAGAACTCTAGAAAGTATATACAAATTACCATTCATCTCAAACATCCCTGAGACCTCACAAAGTAAACCATATTATCCTCCTCACAAAGATAAAGTAGAGGCTAGGTAGAAACATCAACATCTATAGATAGCTGGAGGTGGAGTCAAGGCAATGCTCCTCTCTATCTCTCCTCCAATCCACTCCCACATGATATCCAGAGGGAGCTTTTTAAACAAAAGCACATCATGGGACTCCCCTGCTTAAAACCTACATTAGCTTCCTACTCCTCAGATATTCTGAATCAAGTCCCAAGTGGGCCCCTCTTTCACTCCTCACCTGTCTCTCTTGTCCCCAGCACTAGCTCAGAGCCCTCTGGCCTCCAGTCTTGAAGGGCCTCAAATACTCCTTTATTTTGTATTTATTTATTTTGATAAGGAGTCTTGCTCTGTCGCCAGGCTGAAGTGCAGTGGCTCGATCTTGGCTCATTGCAACCTCTGCCTCCCAGGTTCAAGCGATTCTCCTGCCTCGGCCTCCCAAATAGCTGGGACTACAAGCGCATGCCACCACACCCAGCTAATTTTCGTATTTTTAGTACAGATGGGGTTTCACGATGTTGGCCAGGATGGTTTCAATCTCTTGACCTCGCAATCCACCTGCCTTGGCCTCCCAAAGTGCTAGGATTACAGGCATAAGCCACCGCACTCCTTTATTTAATTAACCAACAAATAACCCTTGCATGTCTGCCAGACAGCAGGCGCTGCTCTAGAGCTGGGGGCTAACCCCCTGGACAACAGCAATATACTCCCTGCCCTCATGGAGCTAACATCCTGGTAACCCCACTACCAAGTTTCTTCCTCGTCTAATCATTTAAATAATATTACAACAATTGCAATAACTGTATCTCAAGGGGTCTAAAAATAAGCAGTGCTACCTATAATATAGACCTATTCTCATTTAATGACTTTGTTTAATTTTAGCTCAGGAAAGAGGAGAAATAAAGGCAGAGGAAACTACTATTCATTGAAATCTGCAATATATACCAAGAATGGCACTCATTTTGTTTCAATTTTTCAAGGTTCCTCCTGTTACTAGCTATATAGCTTTTATTCATCAGTAGCCAAAATCCAATATCCCAATTCTGCAAGAATGGGGCAGCTCAGTTTCAAGTAACTTCAGAAACTGAAAGATAAATTGGTTTTAAAATCTACTATCTTAAGTTCACAGCAGAAATGAATTGATTTTTATAAAACACTAGATCCACAATGGATGCTCTTATTATAAATAATATACTGGAATGATGTACGTGTTTACACAACATTTTGTCTGTGCTAGAACAATAAAACTGCTCAGGAAATTTGCCTTGCAGAGAATTAGCCCTACACACACAGACAGACAAACAGACACAAACACACAAAACAAATGGCTCCAATGGCATCTTGTTTCAGTGTTTCTATGGGAAGAGTCAGTGTCTTTCTAAATTAAGTTGGTTAAAGCCTGACATGCCAGTTGACCTCATCCATGTCCATAAACCGTATCCATGTCTTGCAAATGCATGCCACCGGACACCAGAACCACTTGCACACATAATGCAAAGAGAAACACGTGAAATGCTCACCAGTGCAACAGAGGAGCAAAAGCACTGTCCATTTGTATTAAAGAGAGGATATTTAATTTTAACCACCAAGAGTAAAACTCTGACCACTTGCTATGTTGCTATGACCTTGTTCTTTTTTTTTGAGACAGAGTCTCGCTCTACCACCTAGGATGGAGTGCAATGGCACGATACCAGCTCACTGCAACCTCTGCCTCCCGGGTCCAAGCAATTCTCCTGCCTCAGCCTCCTGAGTAGCTGGGATTACAGGCACATACCACCATGCCCAAGTGTGAGCCACCGCACCCTGCCAGACCTAGTTATTTTCACATTCAGATTTAGTTGAATCCAAAACTCTGCCACAACTCTCAGTTCAACTCCTGGCTCTACCACTCAACAAAGAGCCAAACACACTAGCACATGGCTTCAGCAGCCCCCACACCACACAAAAACAACAACAGGTTTTGGTGACCAACTGAAAACTGAGCTAGGCAGCACAGACAAACTCAGTCCAGTGAGCTGAAGCCAAAACAATTTCACCGATGTTTTCTCTGGGCAGTAAGCTAATAAAGCAAGCTACCTATTGTTAATTTTACTAGAAATACACTGAAAAGCAGCGATGAATTCAAATAGATTAACCTGCTTAAAATTCACTTTCTTGGCTGGCGTGGTGGCTCATACCTATAATCCCAGCACTTTTGGAGGCCTAGGCGGCCAGATCACAAGATCAGGAGTTCAAGACCAGCCTGACCAACATGGTAAAACCCCGTCTCTACTAAAAATACAAAAATTAGCCAGGCATGTCTAATTTAGGCACCTGAAATCCCAGCTACTCAGGAGGCAGAGGCAGGAGATTCATTTGAACCTGAAAGGTGGAGGTTCCAGCGAGGCAAGATTGTGCCACTACACTCCAGGCTGGGTGACATAGTAAGACGCCGCCTCAAAAAATAAAAAATAAAAAAATAAACTACTACAAAGCCATAAAACGGAGTATTATTTGGTTACTAAAACTGTTATAATTGACAATATATATAGGGAAAGACACTCATGACAGCATGTTAAACAGAAAAAAAGCAGGTTACAACTATACGTATGGCAGGATCCCATTTTTGTTGCCAGAAATTGTGTATGAATAGCCACATGCACCCACACAAAAGGATTTGAAGAATATGTATGCAGGTAGTAGACTTACAGGGTTTTTGTTTTGTTTTGTTTTTGAGATGGAGTCTGGCTTTGTCACCAGGCTGGAGTGCAGTGGCATGATCTCGGCTCACTGCAACCTCCGCCTCCCAGATTCAAGCAATTCTCCTGCCTCAGCCTCCCCAGTAGCTGGCACTATAGGCATGCGCTACCATACCCAGCTAATTTTTGTATTTTTAGTAGAGACGGGGTTTCACCATGTTGGCCAGGATGGTCTCCATTTCTTTCCTTCATGATCTGCCCACCTCAGCTTCCCAAAGTGCTGGGATTACAGGTGTGAGCCACCGCACCTGGCCAATTAATGGGTATTTTATAGTTTTCTACCTTTTACTTTTCTGTATTTCAATTTTTCTACCATAAAACATACAATTATCTTTTTAAATACAAAGAATATTTGTTGCTTATCATAAACTATATTATTTCAACCTAAAAGTGATGAGATTTAATATTTATTTTCAAAACTTATAGTTGCTCATACATATTTGGTAGCTTATTAAATACTTTTAATGTTTAGTCTAGTCATTCAATTAAAAAATTATACAGGCTGGGCAATCATAGCTCACTGCAGCCTTGATCTCCCGGGTTCAAGTGATCCTCCCACCTCAGCCTCCGAAGTAGCTGTGACTACAGGCACACATCACCAAAGAAACTTCTTTTTTAAGCAACAGATTTCTACTTACTACCATAAAGTACAGGAGTACAACACTTAAATGGGTTAGCTTTTGAGTTTTATGTATTTTTATACATCCCAATTCTTCATCATCACTGTAACTACCATTTATTAAGTGAATATGTCTCAAAAACTTATGTAAGTAAGCACTTAGAAATATCTCAACTTTATTATTACTATTCCCATTTTCAGCTGAGAAATGAGGCATTGAGAGGTTAGATCAAACTCACCGACTATGTGTAGTCAAACACAATATTCTCCAGAGTTTGCACTCTTAACTACATAATATCTATGGTGCCCTGTGTTAACTCTTGAAAAGAAGGCGTAAAGGTCAAATTTTATTAACATGAAAAGTGAAATTGGAAAACATAACAAGTTTCTGTATTTGTTAGAAACCAATTTTTA
Organism: Cheracebus regulus; assembly: GCA_963574635.1. Taxonomy (NCBI): domain Eukaryota; kingdom Metazoa; phylum Chordata; class Mammalia; order Primates; family Pitheciidae; genus Cheracebus; species Cheracebus regulus. Next base: position 47,751 of record CAUYQU010038948.1, read on the forward strand.
TAGCAGTATGTTGGAATTATGGTTTATAAAATGGTACTTTGATATAAGACAATATACCAAATGTAAGTATGACATAAGATGTACCACTACACTGTGACTTAAATTTACATTTGGAGTCTCTAAGCAAATGCTTTGCTATGAATCTTCTTTCTGGCTAATCACGTTGAGCACACTACTCCTGGGAAAGGTCTCTCCTTTCTAAACTAACCAAACTTACAGGAGTCACTGGGGTATGGTGCTTGTGGCTCCTAATTTAAAAAAAATCAGTGACTAATAAGTTATAGATTAATGTGACAAGTAAACTTTTAAAAGATTGGCCTGGCCAGGCGCGATGGCTCACACCTGTAATCCCAGCACTTTGGGAGGCCAAAGCAGGTGGATCAGGAGTTCAGTCAGGAGTTCAAAGCATGAGGTCAGGAGTTCAAGACCAGCCTGGCCAAAATGGTGAAACCTCGTCTCTACTAAAAATACAAAAAAAAATTAGCCGGGAATGGTGGTGGGCGTCTGTAATCCCAGCTGCCTGGGAAGCTGAGGCAGAGAACTGCTTGAACCCGGGAGGTGGAGGTTGCAATGAGCTGAGATCATGCCACTGCATTCCAGCCTGGGCAACAGAATGACACTTCATCTCAAAAAACAAACAAACAAAAAAACAAAACAAAACAAAACAAAACGATTGGCCTCACTGCAATGTAGTTCACGTATTCACTCAACAAATGTTTAACTGAGTTCCGCCAGGCACTGTTTTAGGCCCTGGTGGTACAGTAGTGAACCAAAGCCTCTGCCTTCTGAAAGATACATGACAGGTACAATTATGCAGCCGAAGGTCATGGTCAATTGTTTTTTATTAGCAGCCTAAGGCATAAAACTTAACCTGCCACTTGGAAAACTTTCTATCCGGGCCAGGCGCAGTTACCAATGCCTGTAATTCCAGCACTTTGGGAAGCCGAGGCAGGTGGATCACGAGGTCAAGAGATCGAGACCAACCTGGCCAACATGGTGAAACCCCACCTCTACTGAAAATATAAAATTTAGCTGGGCGTGGTGGCGTGTGCCTGTAGTCCGGCTACTGGGGAGGCTGAGGCAGGAGAATTGCTTGAACTCGGGAGGTGGAGGTTGCAGTGAGCTGAGATTGCGCCACTGCACTCCAGCCTGGCGCCTGGCAACGGAGCAAGGCTCTGTCTCAAGGAAAAAGAAAAAGAAAAAAGAAAAACTTTCTATCCACTTCAGGAGCTGGTCTCAGGAGATTCTCAGCAAGAAAGAAGCCATTGGTTTCCAACTTCCCTATGCAGGAGAAATTCCTGTAGAAGGCATTAAAAATACCAACTACACAGCCCCACCTCTAGCTGTCTGATTCTGAGGTGAGATGACAGAAACCTGTATTTATTTTTATGTTATTTATTTACTTACTTACTTTTTGGACACAGGCTCTCTGTTGCCCAGGCTAGAGTGCAGTAGGACAATCATGGCTCACTGCAGCCTCGATCTCCTGGGCTCAAGTGAACGAGATCCTCCCACCCCAGCCTCTAGAAGAGCTGGGAATATAGGCATGAGTCACTATGCCCAGCGTTTTTTTTTTTTTTTTTTTTTTTAATTTTTTTAGAGGCAAGGTTTCTCTATGTTGTCCAAGGTGGTCTCAAATTCCTGGGCCCAAGCTAGCCTCCTATTTCAGCCTCCCAAAGTGTTGGGATTACAGGCTTGAGCCACCATGCCCAAAACCTGTATTTTTAACAAGTGCCTCCATTAACGCTGATGTAAATGATTGGCGGTCCACACTTTGAGAAACCCAACCAGTAAGTGGAGCCATTCAGGAGGAAGTGATCATTCAGAAGGCAATAGCTCTATGGCAGAATAATCTGAGGTGTGTAATATAACCCCAAGTTTCATGTCATTAATTCTCTACAACTCACAAATTTTAGCAAGTTAAAAAGACGATTTAGAGTAGGGGAATTTGGACGAGGCACAGTGGCTCATCCCTGTAATCCTAGCTCTTTGGGAGGCCTAGTGCCTAGGTGGGAGGATCCTTTAAGGCAGGCTTTTTAGACCAGCCTGAGCAACATAGACCCTGTCTCTAGAAAAAAATTTTAAAACTAGCTGGGCATGTTGGCATGCACCTGTGGTCCCAGATACACCAGAAGCTGAGGCAGGAAGATCACTGGAGCCCAGGAGTTAGAGGCTGCAGTGTGTCATGACTGCGCCACTACACTCCAGCCTGAGTGACACAGCCAGACCCTGTCTTAAAAAAATAAAAAATTAAAAAAAAGTAAAGGAGTTTACCAGCAGCTCCTCCTTAATCTCTTACAGGAGCTTTAATAGTTTGCCCCAATCCAGGCATTTGGGGAAAAGATAAACTTGAGCAGAGGTTCTACTACCCATATTAAAGATAAGCTTTGAGAAAAAGAAAATTGCTAGTCAACTGCCAAGAAAAAAAAAAAATGCCAAGAGAGACAAACATTTCACAGAACTAACTTGCTACTACTCATTTTATGCCCCATTTCACAATGCTTAGTATCTGAGCAATCCACAGGGTTCCAAAGTACATTAAAAATTTGTTCATTTCCTCTCTTACTCAGGCAGAATAATAATGGGAGTTTTCTGAAGGTACCATGCGCCTCAGCAATTTCAACAGACACATTCTTAAAGAAATACCATTTTTTAAAAAAGATCATACTATCAGAAATGATCTTACTGGATTACTTAAAGGTGTCTGAAGTAATTTTAACACCATCATCAAATTAGTGTCCCTCACTCCTTAATTTATAGTGAAAAGTCCCTGGATTATTTACAAATTCACCTGCAGAAAGGATTTTTCTTTCATATGTATGTATTTTTTAATGTTTTTACTTACAAGGAAGCTCCCATCAAAATGACGTTTCAAGCAAACCAGTAAAAGAAATTTTAAACAGAAACATATTTTGTTCTCAGAGATAAACTAAGAAATAACTATGAGGGTGTTTAAGCTTCTGCACTCTTAGCCTTAAAGTCATCTAAAAATAAAGATATCCCAACAAATACATTCCACCTATTCATATTTTGGGGGTTTAGAGTGGCACCATGCAAACTAGCTGGCCTGTTGGGTCCCGGCCCCAGTTCCTGCCCTCACATCCTGTCCACTACATAATCCATGAGATCTCTGTGCCTTTCTCTTCATCCGTTCCACGGGATTAGCAAAAGTGCCTCCCCGCTGACAGAACTGAGAATTTCTAGAGGCATTTGTTTGTATGAGATTTGCTGTTATTACCCACCCTCTCATTGGCCCTGTTTTTATTATCTGTACGTTTTGATCAAGATGGAACAGCAAGAGAAGAATGCCAACAGACAGGCACAAAGAAACGCATCTGGCCGGAGCCTGCATATATTTAAATTTCCAGGTTGCTGCTGCCCTCAGAATAGCACTGATGATGGCAAAGTTCTAGAGGAAACTTTCATATCGAAGAGTCTATAAAAATCTCCATCGCCTCCAACTCCACAGAGAAGCTGCTAATCTATTTCTTCCAAAGCAAAGCCTTCTTGAGTCTGAATCACAACAAAAGATTGCCCATAGGAAATGTAATCTCCGAAGTTGTTTTCTAATCCCAAAGCAAGCAGAAGCGCAGGAAGGTGCGGCCGACTCCTCGCCGGTTTTCTTTTCTTGGGAATTCTGATGGCATTCCCTCGTGCAAGCAAACGGCCGCAATTGTGCCTTGGGTCTACACCACAAAACCGTGTCGGTGCGTAAGAAGGGAAGGGACGCGGCGGATCCGGGGACGCGCTCACAGGGCGCGGGAGCCGCTCTCGGTTAAATGCCTTCAGGGGCGGCCCCGCGGCGCGCCCTGGGGCCGAACGGCATTGCCTGCCCTTCACTGACCCAGGATTCTGCAGGCTCGAGAGTGAGCGGCCGAAGAAGAAGCCGGGGCTCCACGCAGAGGCGGCGCCGCTCCCGCCAGCGCGGGTCCCCGGGAGGCCAACGAGAGGCGAGGCCGAGCCGCCCCGCGCCAGTAGCCGAGGGCAGCGAGGTCAGCCCGGGAAGGAGAGGCCGCCCGGGGTCTCCGCGGGAGGAGACAGCCCGCTCGGCGACGGGGCCGCGGCGCCCATTCATCCCCACGCCGGTCCCGTGGCCGCCACGCCACGGCCCGCCGCGGCCCCCGGCCTCCCGGTGCCGGTCCGCCCGCCGCCCCCGAGGACGGGAAGGACGAGGCGGAGGGGCGGCCGCCGCCGTCTCCCGGGCCCGCGACGAGGGGCGAAGGACGGCCCGGGGGACAAGCGCCGGGCGCGGGACGGACACCCCGAGCGGCCATCGCGCCGACCCCCATGCCGACCCCCGCCCCCGCCGCCGCCCGCGGTCCAGGCAGCCGCCCTGCAGCCAGCTCCTCACCTCATCTCCGGGCGGGTCCGCGCTGCCGCCCCAGGGACAAATCAGTGCCGCTAACGCGCCGCGGGGAGGGACGCAGGAGCCGCAGCCCCGCAAACCATCCCCGCCCGCCTCTCCGTCCGTCCCGGAGCCCGCTCGGGATTCTTCCTCGCGAGCCGCCGTACTACGGAGCAACCAAGCTGCACTCCCTCCCCTGGCGCCTCCACTCCTCTCTACCTCCTTCTCTCCCTCCCTCGCTCCCTCGCTCCCGCCTATCTCCTCATCTCCCTCCGCTGCCTCCACCGTCCCCATCCACCCACGGTCTCCGCCCACAAGTGGGTGGGAAAACCTCCTGCCAATCGTAAGAAGAGGCTCGCACCTTCTCACCGCCCCCTGCCGCTGGCCCCGCCCATCGAGCAAACCCAAGGAGGGAGAGCCAAAGAAATGTAAGACAACAGAGTGACAAGCCAAATAAGCCAATCAGCAGGCGTTGGGGGGGGGGGCGAGATTAGCACTCTCCCCTCTCCTCCCCACGTAGGCGTAACCGGAGATTTCTTGTCTGATGTTGCCTTATCATGGTTTATGGAGATTTTGCTCCACGATTTCGATGCATCTGCTCGTTTCCGTGCGAGACGCTAGATAGGATGCACTTAACTAACTTAATTATTGGAGGTTTTAAAGGAGAGAATAATCTGGAAAGGAAAAGAGAGGCGAAGCACAACCCAAAGCGGTTGGCAGGGGCTGTGGTTGGAATGAGGAAGGGTGTGGTCTTCAGTTAGTATTTGCATAAAACGGAACCCATCCAGGCGATTCCAACTTCGCCCTTTTATTGGTAGCCCTTGGGGCGGTGCCTCGCCTCTTCCCCCACCCCCGAGCGGAACCTGCCGGGAGATGTAGTTTCGAGACCGGTTGCCATGGCGTCCTCGACAGCCTCGCGTGTCCGACCCCGCCTTTCGGGAGTGACGAGCGACCTGACCAATAGGAGCGGGGGGCGGGCTCTCTGCGGAAGGACTTGAAGGTGGCGGTGGCGAAGGTGCAGGCCGCTGGGGCGGCTCAGAGGCAGGTGAGCCCCAGGAAACGCATTCTGTGTCTTGAGAAACGGGACTTTAAGCGAAAGGTGGAGAGATGCCCCACGGAACCGTGCAGCCCTGGGGAGGTTGGTGGTTCGCGTCGAACCTCAACGGGAGACTCGTTCGCGCCCAGGCCTAGCTTAGCTGAGGCCGCTGAGGGGCGGGTAAGAATAGATTTGAGGGACAGTTTCCTGGACCTTCACGGGTTTGATTGTAGGTCTTATCTCAGTTTGCATCTTCCTCTACGTTTATGGAGATGAAGGTCTGGGAGTGCCCTTCCACTTAATCTGCCATGTTGAGTCTTCACTGTTGCTTGTTTCTAGAATTTGAGTGTCTTTGTCTTCTTCTGTTACTTCTTAGCCACTTCTTTCTTCCCCATCCCTTTGCTGTATTCCGAAAGCAGTTAGTAGTTATTCGCTGTATGTAGCTTTTGAGCCAGATCTGCCCTCTTCATTCCGCTAAACAGAGGAATAATCTAGAGCGAGCTGTAAGCATCGCCTTGGAATAGGTCTGGGTACAAGCCCGAACATCTGCATTTCTAAGAAGCTCCCAGGTGCGGCTGTCCAGGTTATGAGCAGCAAGGTTTTACCTAAACTCTGTCCAGTACAAATATACTGCGAGCCCCTTATGTCATTTTAAGTTTTGGGGTAGCTACATTTAAAAAGTGAAAAGAAACTCTTGAAATTAATTTTAATTATATTCTTCATTTAGCCTAGTATATCCGTGACATTACTATTTCATCGCTTCATCAAATATTTAAAAATTAAGATTTTACGTTCTTCGTATTAAATCTTCGAAATCTGATGTGTATTTTCCCCTTCCAGCACATCTCAATTCCGACTAGACACAGTTAGAGTGCTCAATAGCCACCTGTGTTAGCGGCTGCTACCGTAGCCCACTGCAGAAATTAAAAGGTGTGAAAAAAAAGGTTGCATTGACCAAACCCTTTGCAACTCTGTGAGATGAGCTTCAGAACTACTTTAGAGATTCTCTGTAATTGAAATATGCCCAACTTACAGAAATAATCGTTAAAATAGGCAACATTTCTGAAAGTATGATGTTGCCCTGAGTGCTTTGCTTTGCATGTACTATTTAATCCTTACGGCAACCCTTTGAGATAACTGCTATTATTATCTAAGATATGGGATCTCGGGCCCAGAAAGGTTAAAATTAAGTAGCCCAAAGTCATACAGCTAAGTAGGAGAGCCAGGATTCAAACCCGAGGAAGTTATGACTTCTAAATCTGATTCAGCAGCTACCGCAGTGTAAAATTACTACTTTTTATTGCTAATTTCCCTTCATTGGTGCCTCTGTTCCAGCTTATAGCAGGGGATAAGATGTTTAGATTTGAAACTGAGAGAGTTCCCCATACAAGATCAAGCTGCCAGCCTTGTGCAGTGAAATAAGATAACTATACTCTTTTTGTAGACCCAATGAGTAGTACTACATTGAGCTCAGGAGAGTTTTAAGAGTAGAAGAGCAAAAATACACATATTAGGCAGGGCGTGGTGGCTCACACCTGTAATTTCAGCACTTTGGGAGGCCGAGGGGAGTGGATCACTTGAGGCCAGGAGTTCGAGACCAGCCTGACTAACATGGTAAACCCCATCTCTACTAAAATACAAGTTAGCTGAGCATGGTGGTGCACGCCTGTAATCCCAGCTACTAAGGAGGCTGAGGCAGGAGAATTGCTTGAACTCGGGAGGCAGAGGTTACAGTGAGCCGAGATTGTGGCCACTACACTCTAGCCTGGGCAACAACTTGTCTCAAAAAAAAAAAAAAAAAAAACAACGCATATCTACATATGCTAAAATATGGTATTTTACAAAAAAATTTCTTTCATTTTATACATAGTAAAGACATGAAATTTTCTCTTGATTTTTGAATTAGTAAATATTTAATAATCAAAATTAGAATTCATATTTTTCATTTGAAGCAAGAAGTGGTTTCTCCACGATCCTCTAGTGAACTGGAAAGTTAAGCATTTACAAACTTCGGTAATGTTAGTAGGTGAAAAAGAAAATCAGTTAAATGGATTGGAGGGGAGCTAGTAACTGTGGTGTGGTAGAGTTGTGGAAGGATCCTTTAGTTGGTTATTTTTGTCATCACCAGGGAACTCCACCTGCATTGTCCCAGAGTCACATGCTTAATTAAGCCAGCGTAAAGGGAAGATTCATTCATCACACCATTTGCTCCCTTGTTCCTTAGGTAGTACAATATGGGAAAATATGATGCTCATTCAAAAATATAAATGAAAGTTAAGTTTCTGTTGTTCTGGATCATACTATATTAAGTAACCCTACATTGTATAGTAACTGGACCAGAGATTTTCAGATCTTTGGGATAATGACCATCCCACATCCCCAGCCCCCAAAGATATGGGTGGGGAATTGCGCATGTAAGAAACCCTAGACTCTTAAGTGAAAATGCAGCCTGAAAATCAACAGATAATAAAATAAGCCCTCATGTGGGGGGAGGGGGATCATCAGAAATTCTTTTTTTTTTTTTTTTTTTTTTTTTAGATAGAGTCACGCTCTTTTGCTCAGGCTGGAGTGCAGTGGCACGATCTCAGCTCACTGCAACCTCCACCTCCCAAGTTCAAGCAGTACTCTGCCTCAGCCTCCCAAGTAGCTGGGATTACAGGCACCCACCACCACACCCTGGTAATTTTTGTATTTTTTAGTAAGGACCCATACCTGGCTAATTTTCATATTTTTAGTAAGGACAAGGTTTCACCATCTTGGCCTGGCTGGTCTTGAACTCCTGACTTTGTGATCCACCTGCCTTCGCCCCCCTGAGTGCTGGGATTACAGGTGTGAGCTACCATGCCTGGCCAAATTCTTTTGAAATCCAAAAGAGTTCTTTGTTGAGAGCCACTGTGCTAGCTAGGCAAAAAAGAAACAATTTCCTTTTCTGCTTCTTTATCTATCTTTAGATCTCAGGTTGCATAAGATGTAAAGATTATGCCACACCTGTATAAATTCAATCGAATATGTATCAAGATTGTCACAATTAGAAGAGAATTTAATGATCATCTGATACACCTGTCCCACTCAATTGATGCTTTAATCTCCTTTATAAAGCCACTGTAATATGTACTCAGCCTCTGTTTCAGTCCCTCTAATGATAGAGACCACCTAATGTTGTGCATTCTCCACTTAGTTTTAAATTATAGTGCCTAAAGTTCTTATTATCAGCTGAATTGTTTTCCAAGGTTTAGCCAGGTATAAGCCACTGTCACAGTGTCTCCTGTGCCCATCTATATAATACGCACAAAAGAGCACTGTAGTTGTACACAGTAAAACACCTGTGGACTCTTTGCTTGTGCAAAGTGTCCTTTGAGTATACAGATTGTAGAGACTGTTTTGCCTACGCCATGTAGAGATGTCCTCAACTGTTATGACCATGCATTCACTACTCTCTTTGAGAAACAAACCTGACCCATTAGGACTACCATCCTCCATACCCTGCAGAGTACAGTATTTGAGCCAAACCTCCAACTAGTTGCTTTGATTATACTGACTATATTCTTTTTAGCCAAATATTTGGGCATAGTTCTTTTTCCAATGTGTAGATTTGTATGAAAAGTCTCACAGATTAAAGCAAACATTGTTAAAATGTAATATTAATTCACCTCTTCCCAATGATCTGAAATATAATTGAAGATTTCCCCCTAACAATCCAGCTAGTATTATAATGCTATGCACAGGTCCCAACGATGGATAGGGAATAGGGTGTTGGATACTGAGACATCCCAAGAGAGCCTGGCATGGTGACCAGCTTGAGCATACAGGGCCACATTTCAGAGTTGACTTCATCTGTTTTTCTGTTATCTAGCTGCTTGACACTATATCTTTGCTTTTCTTAAAACAAAAATGAGGCCAGGCGCGGTGGCTCACGCCTGTAATCCCAGCACTTTTGGAAGCTGAGGCAGGTCAATCACCTGAGGTCAGGAGTTTGAGACCAGCCTGACCAACACGGAGAAACCCCATCTCTACTAAAAATACAACAAATTAGCCAGGTGTGGTGGCACATGCCTGTAATCCCAGATACTCAGGAGGCTGGGGCAAGAGAAACGCTTGAACCCAGGAGGTGAAGTTGCAGTGAGCCGACATCACACCATTGCTCTCCAGCCTGGACAACAAGAGTGAAACTCTATCTCAAAAAAAAAAAAAAAGAGTTATGTTAGAAACATTGTAACTGAACTCTGAGCCTGAAATGGCCATAGTATTATAAAGTTTGTGTTGGGGAATAATAAAAATTTGAGCATATAAGAAGAGGAGTTTGGACTTCCAGGAATTAAATTAGCCATAGGGAAATGGATGGGTTGAATGAGGAAGACAAATGAAAGCATTAGTCAGCCTTTCGCCATAGCCCAAGCCTGAGGCATCGAGGTGTTCGCACATCACCAGTGTGAAGGTGATGGGATGCATCTAAGGTATTCCTGATGACTGGAGAGTACAGCAAATTCTTATTTAGGGGGAAAGATGAGTCCAGCTTTGTGTCTGTTGAATTTCAGGTTGGTCTGATGCTCAGATCACTTTTGGCGTGAAAGTGTAGGTAAGGAATGATTTGTAGAGGTTTTATTTACAATTATTAATAGATGAGCTTCTTGGGTGATTGAGTGTAACGGAAGAGCAAGTGGAGTTCATGTTGCTATTATAAGAAGGATGAAACCATTTGAAATTACTTCCCATTGATTTTTTAGAAACCCCTTAGCAGATCAGTACCTTTATTAACTACTTTCTTGAAGTGTTTGTGGTCAGGTGTTTAATTTATGCAAAGTCTTCATTTTGCTTTTCTAAAAAATATTTAAAATTGGTATTATCTTCTTAATTTTTGTTTCTGCAGATTTGTAGTAAGTTTACTGTGTGGCCATTATAAAAATTTATATTACTACTAGCACAATCCACAGTTTGTGGATTAATTCAAATATTTAAAAATTCTCATATACCTGTAAAAATATAAATCCTTATGCTTTTCTTTTTTTTTATTTTTTATTTTTTATTTTTTTTTTTATTTTTAGAGACAGTGTTTCACCAGTTTGGCTAAGCTGGTCTTGAACTCCTGACCTCGTGATCCACCCACCTCAGCCTCCCAAAGTGCTGGGATTACAAGCGTGTGCCGCTCCACCTGGCCCCTATCCTTATGCTTTTCACAGGCTGTATAAGCCTACATTTTTAAACAGGTTTATTAAAAAGTTTTATGTTTTTAAGAGACAGAGTTTTGATCTGTTGTCCAGGCTGGAATACAGTGGTGATCATAGCTCACAGCAGCCTCCACCGCCTAGATAGGACTACCGGTGAGCACCACTACACCAGGCTTATTTATTTATTTATTTTATTTTAAGCGACAGGGTCTTGCTTTGTTGCCCAGGCTGTCGAACTCCTGGGCTCAAGCAGTTTTCCTGCCTCAGCCTCCGAAAGTGTTGGGATGACAGGTATGAGCCACCACCCCTGGCCAGAAAGCTTTATATTGTACTCTTTTGATACAGTAAAATTTATAGTGGAGCTTAGAGTTTTGAAGTTACGTGACTTTTCTTAGAAATGTCATAAATATTATATATATTGTATTTATTTATTGAGACAGAGTCTCACTCTGTCGCGAGGCTGGAGTGCAGTGGCATGATCTCGGCTCACTGCAACCTCTGCCTCCCGGGTTCAAGCGATTCTCCTGCCTCGGCCTCCCAAGTAACTGGAACTGCAGGTGCACACCACCACGCCTAGCTAATTTTTGTATATTTAGTAGTGACAGGGTTTCACCATGTTGGCCAGGATGGTCTCAATCTCTTGACCTTGTGATCCACCTGCCTCCGCCTCCCAAAGTGCTGAGATTACAGGCATGAGCCAACACACCTGGCCTATATATTTTCATTTATATTTTTATTTTATACAATGTTTTATTCTTTATGTCCTATGTGCAAATGTCTTTTAAGTCAATACAAATTTTATTAAATAACATGAGACTGGCAGAGTGTGAGACCAAACCAAAAAATAAAATGAAATAAAATTTTATTAAATAATAGAGTAAATGTTTTATTTAATATGCCTAGGAAACCATGTGGGCCTTCAGTACCATTCACTCTACCATTTTCTTAGTACTAGGAACTCAGTATTCCTTTTATGGACTTGCAAGACAAATATTTCCTCAGTTTTCTTCTGGCTGCTTTTGTAAAAAACACCTCTTTTTTTACTTTGTAATTTTAAGGATATTTTGTTCCTATACAATTTTTAATTGGACCAACAAAACACTACTTTTTTCCACTAACCAGGGCAATTTTCTCCTAATTTAAAGAAACTATTTAGGATGATGTGACTAAAAATATTGCCATTATTATATATATAATATTTGTTTTAGGAGATACTAGGGGTGCAGACAAGCTGTTATCTTCCAGGGTCTTTGAAACTGAGCACAGTCTAAGGTCCACGTGACTGCTTATCTGGGAGATATGCCACGTATTTCAAGATTCAAAGGGCAGAGAAAACTACCTTCCAGTATCACCAAGCAAGATGCTTTGAAATCAAAATGTTGATATGTGATTGTTTCACTTCTCATAAAGGCAATTCTAGTAACTCCAGACTGAATAGGAACAGATATTTTTTTTTATTTAATAATAATGGATATAGATTTTCCCAGGTTGGGAAAGCCCACTGGTTAGTAAATAAATAAAGCAAGGTTTTGTTAATATGTAATGAAATCTGGAAGCATGGAACAGTTGGAGTGATTGTCACTGGGGATGATTCCGGAGAGGAGGTAGAACTTGAACTTTATTTACTTAGCAGAATCTGTAAAGTACAGCATTCTGTCAGAGAACAGGCCATACCTAGGAGCTCTGAGACAGGGGGTAACCATATGATGTGAAGTCATACTGACTAGATAGGCAGAGGGTATGTGCTTGGATGTTGTGGAGCAGTAAGGTAGAGTAGGGAAACTGAGTATGCATTTTAGAGAGCCTTCAAAGGTAGGCAAAAGAGGTTAGGTTTAATGCTGGAGGGAATACATAACTGCTGTAACTATGCTTAGGTTCTCCCCAGCCCCCAAACAAAAGCATTGACACAAATAAAGACCTTTTGCAACCAAAGGGTTAGAATTAATCATTTGACCTAGCTTAATCCTGCTTTTATATACTTCGTTGATACATGCTCCATACATAATTTCTATATATATCTTAAATGTGTATTCATTTCTGTTCCAGCATTATATTATCACATCTGAGAAACCAGCAATCATTGTTCCACTACACTCTGTAAAAACTCTTTACATGTTTAGATCCAAATAGATCCACTAACATTCAACACAGAGGGCTGGCTTTATGGGCATGTGACCTATGCAGTCTCACTGACCTCACACTCAGAAGAGACTTGTGCTTCATTTCATGCTCTGCTATCTTGAAATTTTAATGATTTCTAGACAAGGCTTTCCACATTTTTGTTTTGCACTAGGCCCTGCGAATTATGTATCCAGAACTATCAACAAGTACTTAATGACCTTAAAAGTATTCCACTTTAACTGGTATATCTAATGTTAGCAGCTTGGTAGGAAATGATTAAATGCCATAGTTAGGAGTAGTGACTTTGGAATAAGTAGCACCTGGTTTATATCCCAGTTCTGGCCCAGCTGGTGCTGTGAGACACCAGCTATGTGCTTAAGCTAAGATTCATTTTCCTCAGTCATAGAATAAATGAAATAATAGTACTTTCACCAAAAAGTATATACAAGAATGTTTTTAGCAGAACCATTCATAAGAGCCCCAAACTGGAAACAATTCAAGTGTCTGTTTATAGGGGAATGGATAAATAGCAATTTGTTTATACAGTGGAGTACTATATAGCAATGCAAATTGAATGGAATACAACTACAAGCAACAACATGAGTGAGACTCACAAACCTAATATAGAAAGAAAGAAAAGACATTAAAGAGTATAAGTTTATTTGTATAAAGTTCAGAAGCAGACAAAAATCTGTGCTGTCAAAATTTAGGATATTGTATCTCCTTAGGAGAAGGGGACACAGGGAACTTCTGGAGGTCTAGTGATGATGTGTCCTCTGCCATGACATGGGTATATCCACACTGTAAAATTCAACAAGTTATATGCCGTGGGATTTGTGCACTTTCCTGTATTTTATACATATATAAAATTGGCATTTAAATAAAATAGTCTTACCATACAATTACTCTGAAAATCAAAGAAACAATTGTGGAATCCTTAGAGATGCTTCAAGAAATCCACAGAATATAAGTTTAAATACTCCCATTAAATAATATAGACTGAAACAGAAGAATTAGGGCCACAATTTCAACCAGTGTTCACTTTGTCCTTTTTAATGATCTTTAAGCCTTTGGAAGCCTTTGGTAAACATTGGTAATTAAAGGAAAATTTAATAAAAGGTAAATAAAATTGAGCTTCGGCTGGGCGCGGTGGCTCACGCCTGTAATCCTAGCACTTTGGGAGGCCGAGGTGGGTGGATCACCTGAGGTCAGGAGTTCATGACCTGCCTGGCCATCATGGTGAAACCCCATCTTAAAAAAAAAAGAAAAAAGAAAAAAGAAAAAAAATTGAGCTTCACTGGCCATCATTAGGTTTCTTTTAAGTAATCTTTTTTATTGTAAAGGAAAGTAAAATGAAGCATGTTTGCCTTTGTAGTAAAAGGTTGAACTGTAAACCCATTCTCAGTAAGACAGGTACCCAGAAGTTGTTGCATATTCTCTTATTTGATCACTTTATGAAAGATTTTTTTAATTTACTTATTTGAAGTCTACATTTATAGTTGTCATTTTATCCTTTGTCAGCACTATTTTTCCATTTTTGCTTTCATTTAGTCTGGAAGACTTGTTCTTTTATTTCATGTATATATGTTTATTTTTAGGTGACTATGAAAGGCTTATATTTCCAGCAGAGTTCCACAGATGAAGAAATAACATTTGTATTTCAAGAAAGGGTAAGAAAAAATGTTTAATCATTAAAGTAAACAAGATAATATGTATGCCATAAACCCACTTTTAAATGACATGTTATTTTGAGTGGGACTTAATGAACAAAAATTACTTAAATGAAACTCCTCAAATTACAGACTTTCCTTTAAATTATATGTGGAAATGGTGGTTCATGTTGTAGTGTAACAAAAATTTTTTAAGTTTCATTTTGTTTTTAATTGACACATAATTGTATATATTATTGGGCACAGTGTGATATTTTGATTCATGTATAAATATGTAATGATCAAATCAGGGTAGAGGGCATATCCATCACTAAAATACTTGCCATTTTGTTGTGTCATTCAAAATCTTCTCTTCTAGCTATTTTGAAATATGTAATACATTGTTAACTATAGTCAGTCTATTGTACAATAGAACACCAGAACCTATTCCTTCCATCTATCTGTAACTTTGTCCCTGTTGACCAACCTCTCTCCCCAGCTCCCACCCCTTTAATCTCCCCAGCCTCTGGTAACCATTATTGGAATTTCTACATCTATGAAATCAACTTTTTTAGATTCCACATTTGAGTGATAGCATGTAGTATTTGTCTTTCTGTGCTTAGCTTATTTCACTTAGCACAACGTTCTCTAGATTCAGTCACATTTTCACAAATGACAGGATTTTATTCTTTTTATGGCTGAATAGTATTCTGTTGGGTATATATATACCACATTTTCTTTATCCATTCATTTGTTGATAGACACTTAGGTTGATTCCATATCTTGGCTATTGTGAATAGTGCTGCAGTAAACATGGATGTATAGATATCACTTTGACATATTGCTTTCATTTTCTTTGGATGTATGTATACCCAGGAGAGGGATTGTTGGATTACATGATAGTCTATTTTTTTAATTAAGACAGAGTCTCACTCTGTCGCCCAGGTTGGAGTACAATGGTGCGATTTCAGCTCACTGCAACCTCTGCCTCCCAGGTTCAAGTGATTCTCCTGCCTGAGCCTCCTGAGTAGTTGGGATTACAGGCGTGCACCACCATATCTGGATAATTTTTATATTTTTAGTAGAGACAGGGTTTCTCTGTTGGCCAGGCTGTTCTCAAACCCCTGACCTCAGGTGATCCACCTGCCTCAGCCTCCCAAAGTGCTAGGATTACAAGCATGAGCCACCACGCCCAACCTGGTAGTTCCATTTTTAAATTTTTGAGGAACATACATATTTTTGTCTATAATGGCTATACTGATTTACTTGACCACCAGTGGTGTATAAGAGTTCCCATTCTCCACATCCTAACCAACATTTGTTATTTTTTGTCTTTTTCATAATAGCCATTCTAATGGGGATCAGGGGATATCTTCCTGTGGGTTTGATTTCTATTTCCCTGATGGCCATGGTTGAGTGCTATTCATCCCAGGGATGCAAGGATAGTTCAACATTAGCAAATCGATAATATGTGATATATCACATTAACAGAATGAAGGACAAAAACTCTCTATCATCTCAATAGATACAGAAAAACCATATAATAAAATTCAGCATGCTTTCATGATAAAAACCCTACATAAATTAGGTATAGAATGAATAGACCTAAATACATATATTAGGTATATTCATTAAAATAAAAGCCATGTATAACAAACCTGCAACTAACATCATACTAAACAGGAAAAAGTTGGAAGCTTTTCTTCTAAAATCTGGAACAAGACAAGGATGCCCACTTTCACTGCTTCTTTTCAACATAATGCTAGAAGTCCTAGTCAGAGCAATTAGGCAAGAGAAAGAAAGAGCATTCAAATTGGAAAGAAGAAAGTCAAACCATCCCTGTTTGCAGATGACATGATCTTATGTATAGAAAACCCTACAGAATCCACCAAAAAAACTATTGGAACTAATTAACAAATTCAGTAAAGTTGCAGGATACAAAATAAAAAATCAATAGTCATTCTTTTTTTTTGTTGTTGCTGTTGTTTTGTTTTTTTGAGACAGGGTCTTGCTCTGTCGCCCACAGTGGAGTACAGTGATGCAATCTGGGCCCACTGCAACCTCCACCGCCACCAGCTCTCACCTTAGCCTCCTGAGTAGCAGCGACTGTGGGCATGAGCCTCCATACCTGTCCAACTAACTTTTTTTTTTTTGGTAGAGGCAGATTTTGCCACATAGCCCAGGCTGGTCTCGACTTCCTGGGCTCAAGCTATTCTTTTGCCTCTGCCTCCCAAAGTGCTGGAATTACAGGCAGGAGCCACCGTGCCCAGCCAAATAGCAGTTCTCTATACCAACAGTAAACTATCTGAAAAGGAAATTGAAAGGCTAGGCACCTGTAATTCCAGCACTTTGGGAGACCGAGGGCGGAAGGATTACTTGAGCCTAGGAGTTCAAGGTTGGCCTGGGCAATGCAGGGAGACCTCGTTTCTATCAAAAAAAATTTTTTTAGTTAGCCAGGCATGGTGGCTCATGCTTGTAGTCCCAGCTACTTGGGAGGCTAAGGTGGAAAGATGACTTGAGCCCAGGAGGTCAGGGCTGTAGTGAGCTGTGATCTTGACACTGTACTTCAGCCTGAGCAACAGAGCAAGACCTTGTCTCAAAAAAAGAAAGAAAGAAAGAAAGAAATTAAGAAGGCAATCCCATTTATAATAGCTACAAAAAATAAAATACCCAGGAATAAATTTAACCAAGGAGGTGAAGTATCTCTACAATGAAAACTATAAAATATTGTTGGAATAAATTGAAGAGAACAGTAATAAGTAGAAAAATAGCCTGTGTTCACTCATTGGAAGAATTAATATTGTTAAAATGTCCTTACTATCCAAAGCCATCTACAGACTCGATGCAATCCCTATCAAAATGCCAGGGGCGTTTTTCACAGAAACAGAAAAATAATCCTAAAAATCGTATGGAACCACAAAAACTCTAAATAGCCAAAGCCATCTTGACCAAAAGAATAAAGCTGTAGGCATTACACTACCTTACATTAAAAAATATTTTTAAGAGAAATTGCTGCAAGAGTTTTTAGTTCCTCAGGGCGGTGGTGTAAAAGGCATTAGGAAGACAGAACAAACTTAATAGTCTTACATGTTGCAAAAGTAACCCAGTTTATTCTGAATACCATAGTAATGCAAATTTTCAGAAAGTAGCCTTGTGTCAGAAAAGACCTTGTCTCATATGTGAAATGGAAGAGGTAGAAAAATATTGTTTTCCATACAAATTTCAGAGATTGCCAAAGTTACCTCATTTACTAAGTTTTCAGTGATCGCTAGTTTTTTATTACTTTAAGCATAGATATTAGAATTTTCATATACAGTATTGGTGATTATTAGAAAGATTTTTTGCAAGCCAAAATCATTCTTCTATAAATTTAGGGATTAAAAGTAAGTGCTATGTGTAAATCAGCATTTCATAATAATAATGGGAGTTCAGATCATGAACACAATCCAGTTATCTTTCTTGTTTTTCACTAACTCTTAAAACATTTAGGCTGGGCACAGTGGTGCTTGTCTGTAATCCCAGCACTTTGGGAGGCTGAGACAGGAGGATCACTTGAGCCCAGGAGTTTAAGACCAGCCTGGGCAATAAAGTGAGACACCCATTTCTTTCTTTTTGTTTTTTTAATTAAAACCAGGGGAAAGCACGAACAAAGTCCCCCACTACCACAAATTATGCAGTTGAGTTTCCCACATTTGGGGAAATCACAGTGGTCAGCACATCCAGAGTGCAATGGATAAGCCTCGCCCTGGGAAAACCACCTTTGTGATCATGGTATCCCCCCGAGACACCCATTTCTACCAAAAAAAAAAGTTAGATAGGCTTGGTAGCACCCACCTGTGTAGGTCAAGACTACAGTGAGCTGTCTGCACCACTGCACTCCAGCCTGGGTGATAGAGCAAGACTCTGTCTCAAAAAGACAAAAACAGGCCAGGAGTCTGTTTCAGACAGCTTGGCTTCTATCATTGATCAGGATGAGGTCTGGGTTTGATTAGCTCTTGGGAAGAAACATCTCCAGGTTTACACTATCATGAATAAAATTCACAAACTCATCATATTATTGAACATCTTCATATTATTACCAAGTTTTGTCAAATCTGAGATTTAAAAAGATGTGCTCAGATTGTGTTCTTGACAAACAAAACACAGTAATCCCTTTGATACATCATAGGAAGAGCTATAAAACTGGCTATTCTTGGTCAGCTTTTGATCTAATCTTGGGCATATCAGGGGCAGAGGAGACTGATTTAATTACTAGTACCAGGTACAGTTGTTTAGAGGAGGTGATATTTAATAATATAGGTAGATAACATTGAATGTCTGAATTTGGACTCTTTTAGCCTTTTAATTTCTTTTTTCTTTTTTTTCTTTTTTGAGACAGGATCTCACTCTGTCACTCAGGCTGGAGTGCAGTGGCACAGTATCAGCTCACTGCAACCTCCACCTCTTGGGTTCAAGCAATTCTCCTGGCTCAGCCTCCCAAGTAACTGGGACTACCAGTGTACGCCACCTTGCCCAGATATTTTTTGTATTTTTAGTAGAGACAGTTTTCACCATGTTGGTCAAGCTGGTCTCAAACTCTTGACCTCAAATGATCCACTTGCCTCGGCCTCCCAAAGTGCTGAGATTACAGGCATGAGCCACTGTGCCTGACCTTGCCTTTGAATTTCTATCTAGAAGTGGAATCTGAGGGATAATTAGGTTCAATTGCATATGTTGACCCCAGAATCCCATGGGGCATGATGAAATGTCCAAGACACATGTTAAGGAAGAGTTGAATAAAGGACTATATAGAATTTCACTGGCTAGCTGGGCGTAGTGGCTCATGCCTGTAATCCCAGCACTTTCGGAGGCCAAGATGGGCAGATCAGGATTAAAGCATGAGACATAGTGCCCAGGCTTAAATTTTCTTAATACTTTATAAGTGACTATTCTTGACCAGCTTTTGATCTAATCTTGGGCATATCAGGGGTAGAGGAGACTAATTTAATTATTTAAATCAGGAGCTTAAGGTCAGGAGTTCAAGACCAACCTGGGCAACATGGCGAAACCCATCTCTACTAAAAATACAAAAATAATTAGCCAGGTATAGTGACTCATAACTATAATCCTAGCTACTCAGGAGGCTGAGGCAGGAGAATCACTTGAACCCAGGAGGCAGAACTTGCAGTGAGCTGAGATTGCGCCACTACACTCTAGCCTGGGTAACAGAGAGAGGCTCTAGCTCAAGAAAAAAAAAAAAAAGAAAAAAATAATTTCACTGGCTCACTGGCTGGGCACAATGGCTCACGTCTATAATCCCAGCATTTTGGGAGGCCGAGACAGGAGGATTATTTTAGCTCAGGAGTTTGAGGCCAACCTGGGCAACTCAGCAAGACACCATCTCTATTTTTTATTATTATTATTATATTTTAAAAAAAGAATTTCACTTACAGCATTAAGAAAATTTGAGGGCTAGGCACTATGTCTCATGACTTTAATTGCAGCACTTTGGGAGGCTGAGGCAGGAGGATTGCTTGAGCCCAGGACTTAGAGACCAGCCTGGGCAACATAGCAATACCCCATCCCTACAAAAAATTAAAAATCAGCTGGGTATGGTGGTGCATGCCTGTAACCCTAGCTACTTGGAAGGCTGAGACAGGAGCATCACTTAAGCCCTGGAGGTGGAGGCTGCAGTAAGCTGTGATCGCTCCACTGCACTCCAGCCTGGGAGACAGAGTGAGACCCTGTCTCAAAACAAAACAAACAAATTCTAAAAATTAGTAAAAGCTATATGTTATGTGTATATGTGTTTAAGGATATCCCTGTAAATGTGAAGATCTGATGTTCTGAGATTATTTAGGTTGAAATAAAGGAGTACAGTATCTGCTGCCTTACTTTGTTATCCTAACTTTATTGTCTACACATATATCCATGTTATCTGAGTGCTTTTTAAAATATATATTCTAAAGGTTTTTTAAAATTGTACCCCTACATTTTCTTTATTTTGTGTTATATATTTTTCTATAATTAATTGTAATTGTTAGAATTAGCTGTGAAATTTGGGGTCTGTTTAATTTTGTTTAATTATATGTGAAAATTTTCACAGCATTAAGACCTGTTCTCATAGGAATGTGTAAAATAACATTATTTTATTGTCATTTGGTTCTAGGAAAATCTTTTGGTTACAGAGGACAACTTCGTGAAACTTCAAGTTAAAGCTTGCGCTCTGAGCCAGATAAATACAAAGGTATTGGTGCTTTTGTTATGGCACAAAGTAAAATGAAAGTTTCTTAGTGTATTTATTATATATATATAATGATAACTGACCTCCAAATGTGAAAAATTTATTATCTTCATTTTTATTAATTTTTTTAATTTAAGGCAGAGTTTCGCTCTTGTCGCCCAGGCTGGAGTGCAGTGGTGCGATCTCTGCTCACTGCACCCTCCACCTCCTGGATTCAAGCGATTCTCCTGTCTAAGCCTCCCAGGTAACTGGAATTACAGGGTTGCGCCACCACACCCAGCTAATTTTTGTATTTTTTTTAGTAGAAACGGGGTTTCACTGTGTTGGCTAGGCTGGTCTCAAACTGTTGACCTCAAGTGATCTGCCCATCTCGGCCTCTCAAAGTGCTGGGATTACAGGCGTGAGCCACTGTGCCCTGCCTATCATCTTTAGAAGAATAGAACAGCTAGGGGAAAAAATTTAGTGTGCTTTTGTATATTTCCATGTAAGAGACATTATTAGTCTGATTTAAGTTATATATTTTATATGAAAATATAAATATTTTATAAGAAAATATAAATATTTAATGTAGATATTTTATAATATTTTATAAACTCCTTTACATTGCAAAAAACTGAGTTTATAATTAATAAAGCTGATTATTAAGACAGAAATAAATAATAAAATAGAAACTAGAACGTAATCAGTTTATTAGCTACCAATCAGATATTTCTAATTAATATCATTAGTTATGGTTCATATTCTTCTTCTTTAATATCATTAGTTATGGTTCATATTCTTCTTCTTGTCATTTCTTTTTGTCTTGCTCTCTCATAAACATACATCTCTATCTCACACTACCCTGCAGTAATCTTTCATTATTGACCATGAAATACATAGAATGTTTTCAGTGGTAAATAAACCGTGGTTAAATGCACCATGATAAATTGAACAGGTCCATTTACTTTGTTTGTTTGTTTGATTAAGATTAATGCCATAGTTTATATGACTCGTAACTTATTGGTTTATAATGTCATCATAATTTTTAGGAACCTAAAAGTCCTCTTTGATAAAGTCACACTTAGGAAATTACAAACCAGGTATAGGCTTTCAGTGGGCAACTCTGTAACATGAGCATGACTTGAGAAAGCCATTAGTGGAATTATCTGAAGTCTTCTCACAAGAATACTAGTACTAGACCTTGTCTGCAGATTTTTGTCTTCAGATGTTTTTATTAAAACTGAAAAATTCATTAAAATCCAAGTCTAGGAAATAATTTCCTTGTCTAACAGAAATAAATGGTAAATAATGATAAAATCAATTGAATGAAGTATTACACATCTGTTAAGCATAATGGTTATGAAAACTGTGTAGATAATGTTAGAAAATGCTTGCCGAGCATAATGGCTCATGCCTGTAATCCCAGCACCTTGGGAGGCCAAGGAGGGCGATCACAAGGTCAGGAGTTCAAAACCAGCCTGACCAACACGGTAAACCCTGTCTCTACTAAAAATACAAAAATGAGCTGGGTGTGGTGGCACACACCTGTAATCCCAGCTACTCAGGAGGCTGAGGCAGGAGAATCGCTTGAAACCAGGAGGCGGAGGTTGCAGTGAGCCGAGATCGCGCCACTGCACTCCAGCCTGGGCAACAGAGCAAGACTCTCAAAAAAAAAAAAAGAAAAAAAAAGAAAAAAAAATGCGTATGGTAAGTGAAGGAGCCAGGATGCAATTGCCAAAACCATGGCTATAACTCCTTACAAATGTGCGTAAAAGAAACACTGTAAAGCATCCAGTACTTCTATAGGAATGTCATATGAGGCCAGGGATATGGCTCATGCCTGTAATCCCAGCACTTTGGGAGGCCGAGGCAGGTGGATCAGGAGGTAAGAAGTTCAAGACCAGCCTGGCCAACATAGTGAAACCCCATCTCTACTAAAACTACAAGAAATTAGCCAGACATGCTGGTGGGTGCCTGTAATCCCAGCTGCTCAGGAGGCTGAGGCAGGAGAATCACTTGAACCCGGGAGGCGGAGGTTGCAGTGAGCCGAGATCACACCACTGCACTCCAACCTGGGTGGCAGCGCAAGACTCCATCTCAAAAAAAAAAAGAATGTCATATGACCATCTTAGGAAAAGTATAATGTTCCACATTGAAAAGAGACTTCTGACAATCAAGTATACATACAGGAAATCACAAAATTGAAAAATATATAAGAGAATTATTTCAATTTTTTTTTACTTACTGTTCTTAAAATACTGTGGTATCTACAAATACATTCAGCATCTCTAGTGTTCTGGAGCTTAAACCACAGGCTTATCTTAGTACACCCTGTTACTTCAAAAGACAGTACTTATAATTAATTTGGTCACAATCTAATAAAATATCACTCTCTTAAAAATTTAGCCTTAACCAAAAGAAACTCCATTCACCATGAATCTGAAATTATATGGCAGATTACCTGTTTATACCTATCACGTCTTCTCACCCACTCCCTAACCCAAGGCTTTATGAGACTCAGTTGATTTTAAAGGGTATAGGATTGGAGAATCCTTTGTTCTCATTGGCCGTACCCCTTTATTCAACACTGTTCTCTCCAGACTGCTTTCTCCCCACCTGAATAAGATGACTGATGAATAGTGTTTAGCCAATGAAGAAATGTTTTGGCCATAATTTCCCTTCAGACTTGGCAGAGTAAAGATGTTAAACAAAGGATGTTAATGGTAATTTGAATAATGCTATTCATTCCTAAGTCCTGCATATCAACTAAAGCCCCAGCATATTCTTGGTTTCGTACCCTTTTGAGAAACCTATTTTGTGAAGTTATTTGCTTTGTCTTAATTCCAAAAATTGAACCCATATTTGCTCTTTCTGTGATTTGACTTTTGCTCTCACTTTCCTCATACATGATAGAATCCAAGATTTCTTCTGACAGTAGTATGTTAACAGCCTTTGTCATGATTTAGCTTCTGGCAGAAATGAAGATGAAAAAGGATTTCTTTCCTGTTGGGAGAGAAATCGCTGGAATTGTATTAGATGGTAAGTATACAGATGGGAGTATCTGTATTTATTTTCTAAGGTAAAAGAAATTAAATAGTAGCTAATTGGTTTACTGGTACATAAAATTATACACACCCTTTCAAATTTAAATTTATACAAATATGTTGTCCTTTTTTATTTATTTTTTTCAAGACATTTTGTTTGCCACTATTATAAGTCTGAACTTTACTATTCTTGGACTGGTGGTTCATACCCATCAGCTTATTCAACTTTAGCACCTGTCTCATCCCTGGTAGCTTTTCCAGAGCTACTGCCTTTACCATGAAGCTCCATGAGTTTTCCCACTTCAAACTTGGGCTTCTTCAGCATTTTTACTTTTCTAATGAAGACATCATGGAGAGGATAAATAGATTGGCAAGCCTTTTCTTTTCTTTTTTTTTTTTTTTTTTAAAGATGGGGTTTCACCATGATGGCCAGGCGAGTCTTGAACTTCTGACCTCAGGTGATCCACCCACCTCGGCCTCCCAAAGTGCTAGGATTACAGGCGTGAGCCACCGCGCCCGGCCAGGCAAGCCTTTTCTATGTCTTTTCTAGTGCTGTCTGGAATCAGTTTATTGACCACTTCTTTCAAGTCATTTGTCTGCACCTCTTGGGTCACGATTTCCATCATCTTCTTCCGGATTTGGCAGACCTGTTGGTGCTGAGCATAAGAGGTGTTTTGTATCTGATCATTTTGTTTTTTAATAAGACCAACACAGAACAGACGAAGCAAGTAACCATCAGTAGTCTTGACATCAACATGAGCTTCAGTCATTGTCTGCCATTTTTTGACCATGGAACACATTTTGTCTTGGGTAAGATCCATGCCATGGAAGTTAGTCAGGCAGTTTTTGCCCTGAATATCTTCAGTAATCAGCTTGAATTTCCTAAATACAACTTCATCATTCTGCAGATCAGCAAGAATAACTTCAAACACATGACGCTTGAGGCCATCAGATGCAATTTTGGTTCCTTGGATCCTGGTGACTAGTGTCTTTCCAATATTTCTTAAATTGAACATAGCGGATGCTTTCACATCATACCAATCTTCCTTAGAAAATGGATCAACCACTTTCTTTTTGGCTCCCTTTTTGCCACCTTTAGTAAGGCGCTTGTTCTTGCCAACCACCATGGTGCTGCTCAGAGAGCCAAAAGACCTTTTTTATTTTTATTTTTTTGAGAGATAGGGTCTCTCTGTGTTGCCTAGCCTGATACCATAGTTACAGCCTTAACTCCTGGGCTCAAGCCATCCTACTGCCTCAGCTTCCCCAGTAGCTGCGTTTATAGCAAACTTGTCCAACCAGCGTGTGGCCCAGGACAGCTTTGAAGGCAGCCCAACACAAATTTGTAAATTTTCTTAAAACATTATGTGATTTTTTTTTTAAGCTCATCAGCTATCATTAGTGTTAGTGTATTTTATGTGTTGCTCATGTGGCCCAGGGAAGCCAAAAGATTGGACACCCCAGGTCTACAGGTACACAACATTATGCCTGTCTTTGTCTGGCTTCTTTTTTTTTCCTTCAAGGCAGAGTCTCACTCTTATCACCCAGGCTGGAGTGCAGTGGCACAATCTCCACTCACTGCAGTCTCCACCTCCCAGGTTGAAGCGATTCTGCCTCAGCCTCCCAAGTAGCTGGGACTACAGACACTCGTTACCACACCTGGCTAATTTTTGTATTTTTTGGTAGAGACGGGGTTTCATCATGTTGGCCAGACTGATCTCGAACTCCTGACCTCAAGTGATCTGCACACAACGGCCTCCCAAAGTACTGGGATTACAGGCATGAGCCACTGTGCCTGAGCCTTTTTTTTTAATTGAAAAGAAAAATAGGACTTAGTTGGTATTTTATACCTGAAGAGCTTATTACAGCTTAGTAAATGTATAGGGGTTATATATTTAAATCCACAAGTAATCATATATTGAAGAGAATGACCGATACTGTCTTTCTGTGATGAAATAATGATCTTAACATACAGAACAATAAGCCTTATATCAAGTATTTGATACAGTTTATTTCTAAATATGCCTGTACTTAATATTCACGAACGGGTGGTTCATGATTAATGTGTTTCCTCTTTCCTTCTATGTGAATGAATAAATGTGTTAAGGTATGTTAGACTATATTTGAGTTTTACCTGTGATTTTAACATATAATATATTTGATACTCTATATTATCTTCTGACATAGCTAAATGATAATTGTTTCCTTTTTTTGCAGACTGTAAAAAAATAAATATAATAACTAGATGATCATTCATTCATTTTACATTTAATGAGCAATTGCTGAGTGCTTATCATATAAGTGAAATGAAGTCCTTGCTCTTGAACAGTTCACTCTCTAGGGGAGAGACAAATATACACGTGAGCAGATTATTATGAAAGCTCCAAAGAAAGCTGCTTAACCCAGCCAGAAAAGAACAGGAAAGGCATCTTGGAGTAAGATGTCCAAATAATAAGGGGCAGACAAGTGGAGAATCAGACCCAGGAGGGAGGATATTATGAGCAAAGACAAAGAAGCAAGTGAAAATGGGATGTATATAAGAATTACAAAGAGTTAGGTATTGTTAGAGCAAAATAAAGGCCTGGGCAGGCGTCAAGGGCCTGGTACTTGGTAGCAGAGAAACATTTTGTCAAGGAAGTTCTCCTGGACTGGGCGTGGTGGCTCACACCTGTAATCCCAGCACTTTGGGAAGCAGAGGTGAAGAGAATTACTTGAGCCCAGGAATTTGAGGCAACAGAGCAAGACCCTGCCTCAAAAAAAAAAAAAAAAAAGTTCTCCTTCAAATATTGCAGAATAAAAGATATTGCACAAAATACTTTAATGGTGATATGAACACTAATTCCTACCTTCCAAAAATGAAGCAGGAGGATAGGCAAGGGCCCTTTGGTTGAACCTTATATATCAGATTGTATTTTAAGGAGATCATTAGAGTAGCCATATGAAGGAAGAGTGGATGTGAGGCAAACAAGTGTCTATAAGCAAGAGGACTCGTTGGGTTGTGGACCAGGAGGCAAGAGACAGCAAAGTCCATAACCTTGACAGTGTTGGCAGAGGTGGAAAAGAGGGACTGATTTAAGACATATGAGGAAGTAAAGTCAGCAGGACCTAGTAATTCATTGGAACTGGGTAATTAGAAACAGATCAGAACCAGGAACACCTTACAGAATTCTGGTTCAGGCTTGAATTGGTACCAACATTTGATAAAGGAAGATGATCCAATTTGGAGGAATATGATGAGTTTAGATTTATACTTGTTGAGTTCAAGGTACTTATGTGACATCTCACTGGCCATACCTAGCAAGCAATTAAATGAGCTAAAGCTCAGGGATGAGAGTATATATTTGAAAAATGTTGGCATATAGGTTGTATTTGAAATAATAGAGTTAATGAGTTCTCCAAGGGAGAGAATTGAAAAGGAGGAGAGATATAAACAAAGAACCCTTGGGAATGCAGTGTTTGAGGGTCAATTAAAAGAGTAGTATGAAAAAAAAAAAAAAACAAGAAAAAAAGAATCAGAGTGAGGGAGGACAGGGATCAGCAGTAGAAAGGAAAGAGAAAAGTACAGTGAATCAGAAGCCAAAAGGACTGGGGGATGATGGCACAGGAGGGAGCCAAAGAAGAAGCAAACGCAAAAGGAAGTCTTGAAAGTGGAAATACCAGACTTCGAATTACTTGCTAGTGGCAACAAATGCGTTCTGGGGTCATATTGATGACAGAGCCAGTCAAAGGGGCCACTTCCAGATTCAGGTTTTCATCTTACTTCACTGCTTCACCTCAGTTTCCTCGTCTGTTAAATAGGAATAATACCTACCCTATTGGTATATTGTGGAGTTTAAAAGTATAAACACACTACATTGCTGGGCACAAGGAGGCATTCAACAATGTTTAGGTTTTTTTCCTCCCCTTTCCTCTTGTAACTCTTTGAATGAAATGACTCAAGTGAATTGACTGATAGTCGAGGCTTTTTCTCTACATATGCAGGGACAATGTAACTATATCATTTCCATAAAGTTCCAGAAAACTTCTTGGTACCAACTTGAATTTATTTATCAACTCAAAATAATTTTAATGTCACTCTTCTCAGAATTCCCTGTTGTATGAGATTCTGCAATTAAAAGATTGGGCTAGCCACAGAAGGAGTAGAAAATAATATAATTATCATAGAAGCTATAGAATGGATTCTTTTCCTTTAATCCTTCCTTAAAGTCAGCTAAATAGAGGCCGGGCACAGTGGCTTACACCTATAATCCCAGCACTTTGGGAGACCAAGGCAGGTGGATCACTTGAGGTGAGGACTTCAAGACCAGCCTGGCCAACATGGTGAAACCCCATCTCTACTAAAAATACAAAATTAGCCAGGCATGGTGGTGCATGCCTATAGTACCAACTACTTGGGAGGCTAGGGCACGAGAATTGTTTGAACCCAGGAGGCAGAGGTTGCAGTGAGCTGAGATGGTGCCACCGCACTCCAGCCTGGGCGACAAGAGTGAAACTCCGTCTCAAAAAAAAAAAAAGTCAGCTAAATAGGCAAAGAGAGACATACTTATCCCTTGTCTCAACAATTGCATGGCCCAGATATCTAGAGAATCCAGATTTGAAGTGCTCTATATCCTGTAGTCCTTATAGACCATCAAAATGTTACTAATAATTTTGGCCTTTTTTCTGAGTAAAAATAAAATCAGTCATTTTATAAACCCACAGATTTTAAATGTGTATTTTAATAGTTAAGAATTATATTTAATAAGCTTGTAATATTAACTATTAATTTTCTTCCCTTTAGTTGGAAGCAAGGTATCATTCTTTCAACCAGATGATGAAGTAGTCGGTAAGTTATAGCTCATAGTCTTATTTCAAGTCATCTATTTTCCTGTCAACTCTTTTTTCTTTTCTTTTTTTTTTTTTTTGTGGATTGTTTATTTTTTTATTTTTTATTTTTTTTTAGAAAAAGAAAAGGAGAAAAAAAGAAACAGCAAAAGAAAAAAAAAGAATGAGAGAGAGAAAGAAAGAGGAAGAGAAAGAGGGAGAGAGAATGGGATTCTTGTTTTATTGCCCAGGCTAGAATACAGTCTAAAAATGGGTATTAAAAACCTCTTTTATGCCAATAATTGTGCTTAACAATGGAGACAGGAAGGACTAGGGGATGAAAATAACAAATAAGGAGCCAACCAATATTTTATTTAAACCTGTGAAATGCTATGCAGTTGCTGGGGAGTGATTACTTCCAATTATGTGGTCACTTTTAAAATAGGTATACTGAGAAAAATGTATGTTTTGTGGATTTGTGGGAGGAGAGTTCTGTAAATATTTGT
>CAUYQU010038949.1:0-17605 GCA_963574635.1 Cheracebus regulus
AGAAATTAGCTGGGCATGGTGTTGTGCACCTATAGTCCCAGCTATGCTGGAGGCTGAGGCAAGAGACTCGCTTGAACTCGGTAGGCAGAGGTTGCAGTGAGCCAAGATCGCACCATTGTACTCCAGCCTGGGCAACAAGAGCAGAAGTCGGTCTCAAAAAAAAAAAAAAAAAAAAAAAAAAAAGAAGAAAGAAAGAAAAAAGAAATGAATAAAAAAAGACCCTGAAGAGCAGAATTTTTATCAGCTGGAGTAGCACCTCAGTTACTCTCTTCTCTCACCTCCCTACACACCTGGCATAATCTCCTCGTTGAATTAAGAAAGGAAGAGAGGTTGTAGTCAAACAACCTCAGGTGGCATAGGAACATAATTTTTTGGGGATTGGGGTAGGTATAGTTCTCTTCTAATTTTTCCTGATTCTTCCATGGCAGGGAAAACAAAACATAAACATCTCTATAAATTATCCTGCCATGAAATTAATAATTGAAAATGACTAGAAGACTGAGATCACTGGGCATCATGCTAATTAATGACAGTCTAGGATCCCTTGAAGCTACAGTGTGTGATGTGAGGAACACAATGCCAGGAGATGGGTGATGGTTGTAGTCTAGTAGGAAAATGCATGTAGGTACATATATATCTAGTCCTTCTTAGCAGAAATGGTGAATAATTAATAATTTGAACTGTTTTGGTTTTTGAAATAAGACAATCATGCTGGAACAGACACTAAATTTTACATGCACGTTCTATGAAACCAGATAAACAGTGTGCTCATCTGTGTACTTAGGGCTGGCTACATAAATTTCAGGGCCCAGTGTAAAATGCAAATGTGGGGCCACTTGTTCAGAATTTCAAAGCAGAGATGCAGAGCATTAAACTGAGCACAGGGACCTTTTCAGTGAGAATCCCTGTGTGAGAGCACTGGTCTCATGGGCATAACGCTGGCCCTACTTGTAACTGTCAGCCAGGGGAATATTAGCTTTACTCTTGGCAATTTAAATCTCCAGATAGAAAACCAGTGGGAATTTTCTCAAAGAAGATATTAACTAATCCAGTAAAGGGATGGTTGTTTCCTTGAACAAAATTCTCTCTCCAGTCTCTGAGATCATCTAAGAAAAGAAGTGGAATTGTTGTTATTATTTAAAAAAGAAAATACCACCACCATTACAGATAAAATAGTCTCCTTTAAGGCATAAGACACAATTGTAATTCTTGTTGCTTTAGTCTTCCAAGGAATTGGGGCTGTGTTTCAAGGCATACCCATTGTACAAGGTTTGCATGTTGTCTGTATATGTATCCAATATTTACTTAGCCAGGATATGGGGAAATTCATTTCTTAGACTAAATTACTAGAATTGCTGGCATTTGTTTTTTAACAGAACCATGAGTACATTAATGAAAAAAAATTGGAAAAGATTATATAGTTAATTTCTCTATCAACCAATCTGAGGAAAAAAGGTTAAGTTTTAACAGAAAAAAATTTAGATGAGAAAAAGATAATTTTTCCTGCAGATAAAGATATATTTACATTAAGCTTAATTTACTAAAAGGAACTGAAATTTTCTTTTCTATGAATACTGTAAAAAGGAATAAAAACCTCTCTATTAGGTATTATTTATATGGGGCCCACCTCAAAGATTTTCAGGCTCATCTTTCAAACCAGAGTCTCAATGCTAGTTCTGTACTCGTGGGAAAGGAATAATGTCTCCATTTACTGAATATGTTTCCTTGTTACCACACATGTGCTCTTAATAACAGGATTAATGATTGGTATTGAAAGGCAGAGCCAAAATGATTCTTGTTACTCACAGTGTGATCACAGACCAGCAGCATCAGGATTCAGCATCACTCAGGAATTTGTCAGAAATGCAGAATTTCAGCCCCACTCCAGGCCTGCTGAACCAGAATCTGCCTGTAAATCAGATTCCCAGGTGATTCCCCCGCATATTACAGTTTGAGAAGTAGATTTTTCTGTTTTTAAATATTAACTCCTCTTAGGTGACACAGTGGTCAAAATTTAATCATTAAATATTATTTGGATTTATTTTATTATGATACTTCTTAAAAGCAGAATAACAATAATATAATTTCATACATGTGTAGTTTATTACTGTTTTCAAAGCACTTTAATACTTACAATCTCATTTGATACCTCTATGATGGATAACCCATTAAACTAAAGCACTCTAGTCATTCTACCAATAAATATGAAGTTAGTTCAATACTGTATTGCTTCTTCTTAAAGGACATTTAAAAATCCAAGAACAGCCTATAGGTACAGTGAAACTGAATAAATTAGGAGTGCAAAATAGGCATAAGATATAAAAGTTTTGAGACAGAAGAAAATATAGTGAGGATATATTTCTAATCATGAAAATACACAAACATTCATAGACTCTCAGAGGGGATCTTCATTATTAGGTAGATTTAATTATTGCTTCTAAAATAATGCTCATTATAATTATCAAAGCAAAAAAAATACAGGCTCTGGAAGTAACATATGTGTTCATTTAAAACAGTAAGCAGGGAAATGGAGCAAGACGGCTGAACAGAAGCCTCTATTCATCATCTTCCCCAGAGAAACAGCAAATTTAACAACTATCTACACAAAAAAATCACCTTCATAAAAACCAAAGATCAGGTGCACAATCACAATGCCTGATTTTAACTGCATATCAGTGAAAGAAACACTGAAAAGAGTAGGAAAGACAGTCATGAATTGCTGGTGACACCCTTTCCTCATTCTCTGAGAGCAGTCATGTGGTGTGGAGAGAAAATTTGTGTACATGTGAGAGAAAGAGTTCAGTGATTGTGAGACTTTGCATTGGAATCCAGTGCTGCCTGTCACAGCAGAAAGTAACACTGGGTAGAACTCAGTTGATGCCCACAGAGAGAGCATTTAGATCATCCCTAACCATAGGGAAATTGTCCATCCCAGTGGTTGGAACTTGAGTTCTGGGAAGCCTTGCCACAGAGAGCTAAAGTGCTCTGGGGCACTGATACAGTTTGGCTGTGTTCCCACTCAAATATCAACTAAATCATAGCTCCCATAATTACCATGTATTGTGGGAGAGACCCAGTGGGAGATAATTGAATCATGGGGGCAGTTTCCCCCATGAACACTGTTCTCATGGTAGTGAATAAGTCTCAGGAGCACTGATGGTTTTATAAGGGGAAAACCCTTTTGCTTGATTGTCATTCTCTCTTTACCTAACAGCAGTAAGATAAGCCTTTTGCCTTCTGCCATGATTGTGAGGCCTCCCCAGCCATGTGAAACTGTGAGTCCATTAAACCTCTTTTTCTTTATAAATTACAGAGTCTCAGATATGTCTTTATTAGTAGTGTGGAACAGACTAATACACTACGTTGGTACCAGTAGAGAGGGGCACTGTTGTAAAGATCCTCAAAAATGTGGAAATGACTTTGGTGCAAGCCCAAAACCTTGGCAGCTTCCATGTGGTGTTGAGCCTGCGGGTACACAGAAGTCAATAATTGAGGTTTGGGAACCTCCACCTAGATTTCAGAGGATGTGTGGAAATGCCTGGATGTCTAGGCAAATGTTTGCTGCAGGGTTGGGGCTCTCATGGAGAACCTCTGCTAGGGCAGTGCAAAAGGAAAATGTGTGGTCAGAGCCCCCATATAAAGCTCCCACTAGGGCACTAACTAGTGGAGATGTGAGAAGAGGGCCACCATCGTTCAGACCCTAGAATGGTAGATCCACCAACAGCTTACAGTGTGAGCCTGGAAAAGCTGCAGACACTCAACGCCAGCCCATGAAAGCAGCTGGGAGGGAGGCTGTATCCTGCAAAGCCACAGGGGCAGAGTGCCCAAGACCATGGGAACCTACCTCTTGCATCAGCATGACCTGGATATGAGAATATGAGACCTGGAGTCAAAGGAGATCATTTTAGAGCTTTAGGATTTGACTACCCCACTGGATTGCAGGCTTGCATGGGAACTTCAGCCCCTTCATTTTATCCCATTTTTCCTATTTGGAATGGATGTGTTTATCTAGTGCCCATACCTCATTGTATCTAGGAAGTCACTAACTTGCTTTTGATTTTACAGGCTCATAGGCAGAAGGGACTTGCCTTGTCTCAGATGAGACTTTGGACTGTGGACTTTTGATTTAATGTGGAAATGAGTTAAGACTTTGGGAGACTGTTGGAAAGGCATAATTGGTTTTGAAATGTGAAGACATGAGATTTAGGAGGCACCAGGGGTGGAATAATATTGTTTGGCTGTGTATCCCACCCATATCTCATCTTGTAGTGCTCATAATTCCCACATGTTATGGAAAGGACCCAGTGGGAGATAATCGAATCATGGGGACAGTTCATTCCTGTGTTGTTCTCATAATAGTGAATAAATCTCATGAGATCTGATGGTTTTAAGAATGGGAGTTTCCCAGTGCAAGCTCTCTTTCTCTTTGCCTGCCACCATCCATGTAAGACATGACTTACCTCTCCTTGCCTCCCACCATGATTGTGAGTTCTCCCCAGCCATATGAAATTATAAGTCTATTAGATTTCTTTTTCTTTGCAGTCTCAGGTATGTCTTTATCAGCAGCATAAAAACAGACTAATACAGCTGCATTTTAATTCTGTTGACCATTTCCTTTGCTGTATAGAAGCTTTTTAGTTGATGTAGTCCCACTTGTCTATTTTTCCTTTTGTTGCCTGTCTCTTTGGCATCACATCCAAGAAATCACAGCACAAAAAATAAGTTGTGTTTCTATACACTAACAACAAACAATCTGAAAGTAAGTTAAGAGAATAAGCCCACTTACAATAGCACCAAAAAGGCTAAAGTACTTAGAAATAAATTTAACCAAGATGGCAAAAATCTAGTATGCTTAAAACTATAAAATATTGCTGAAAATTATTTAAACAGGACACAAATGAAAAGGCATCCAAGTTCATAGGCTGGAAGACTTCATATTGTTAATATAGCCATAGTACCCACAGCAAACTACAATTTAATGTAATCTCTATGAAAATCCCTACTACATTTTTTTGCAGAAATAGTGAAAACAATCCTAAAATTTATATGCAACCACAAAGGGCCTTGAATATCCAAAACAATTTAGAGAAAGAATAACAAACTGGCAGCCTCACACTTTCTAACTTCAAAACAAATAACAAAATTATAGTAATCAAAACAGTACAGTACTAACATAAAGACTAATGGAACAGAATAGAGAGCCAAAAAAAAAAACACCCAAGGATATACAACCAAATGATATTCAGCAAGGGTACCAAGACTATACAATGAGAAAAGTATAGTCTCCTCAACAAATAGTATTGAGAAAACTGGATATCTATATACAAAATAATAAAAATGGGCCCTTATACCACACATGAAAATCAACTCAAAATGTATCAAACTCTTACACGAGACCTAAAATTGCAAAAGTCCTAGAAGGAAACATGGGGGAATTCTTCACAGCATGGGTCTTGGAATAATTTCTTAGATATAACACTCAATTTGTTTTTCCACTTTGGTCAACATACAAACAACATACAACACACTGAATTCTTTTTTCTTTTTCTGAGACAGAGTCTCATTCTGTCACCCAGTCTGGAGGGCAGTGGCACAGTCTCAGCTCACTGCAACCTCAACATCCCAGGTAACTGGGACTGCAGGTGCAGACCACCACACCCAGCTAAATTAGTGTATGTGTATTTTTTTGTAGAGATGAACTTTTGCCATGTTACCCAGGCTGGTCTCAAACTCCTGGGCTCAAGCAATCTGCCTGCCTCAGCCTCCCAAATTGCAGGGATTATAGGCGTGAGACACTGCACTCAATATGTATTTTTTTCTTTTTTTAAAATCTTCAGTCTGTCATCTCTAGAAGTTCTGACCTTATGGGCTGTTTTGGCAATGTTCTGAATTCAATACATTTCATAACCACATAAAATGAGATTATTGAGATTAAGACTGATATTGGATTCATATAACATGGTTGAAAGAGTAATCTTTACCAAATTTTATTTCTTCTTGAACAAATAAAGAGAACAAATAAAGACTTATCAGTCTTACCTCTTTAATATTTGTAGGATCCATCTGTCATCTATCATTTTCATTCACTCTTTTATTGCCTTATTTTTCACTTTTCATCAACTTTTCCCTTGAATATTGCTTCCAGCATCTGGATGTCCTTTTCATGTGATCTGAAATAGTACCATTCCCACCCCTAAATTGGCTTGAAAGCCCTTACTTGCTCCTTCTTGCCTACAGAATAGTTTCCTAACTCATTAGCATAGCTTGAGAGGCCTTTCATTCTCTGTATCCTACCTACTATATTATTCAATTTCTTACCCTCCCTGTACCTTGTTATGCACCCTTACAGGACAGTGCCTTTGTGTGTGGTCTTCCTTTTGTCTCTAATGCCATTATCATCGTTGAAGACCTCAAGTAACAGTAGCTTTCTGAATTCCACAGACATACTTAGACTTTCTTTATCCTGGGATCCCTGAGCACTTAACCCACCCTTAACACAGCACTTACAACACTGTCTTGTAAATAGAGATTGTTCATCTTCCCATAATTGTGCCAGCTACTTGAGAGCAGGACACTGTCTTATTCCTCTTTGTACTCACATCTAGTAGCATGTGGAATTCAGTAAATATTTACTGCATTATTAATTAAGGAATAAATTAATGAGTGTTTTAATTAGTGGCTGAATGAGTGGTTGAGTGAGAGAACAGAAGAATCTAGAAATGGAAATATTTTAAAGAGGAGTCTTGAGGATATGCCAGTTCCTCATTCTGCCTCTGCCTTCTGCCACAAGAGAAGCTGATTGCAAAGGTGATAGGAGAAAAGAGTACTTATTAGACTAGAGCTGAAAACATGCTGGCAATGAGAATGCATCAAGATGGAAAGATTTTTATCACAGGCGCTGGGAGACAGGATTCTTTCATTAAAAACTTTTCACTTGACAGTGGCAATTTTAATCACAAACTTTGCTGACCTGGGGATACCTTTAAGAGCTCTTTTGTGTATATGTATTTTCCTCCCAGTGTGTAGCACTTGACTTTTAAACTCCTTTACTTTCAGAAGCTCTGATTCACTGGAGCCATTAAATACCGACTTTTTCCTGTACCTGAAGTTTTTCATTGACACCCTAAAGATGAATTATTAAAGTTTTAGAATTTAAAATCCAAGTGAATTGCTGGGCTTATTTTCTTCACTTGAGCCTTTGATTCCATTAAGTAGATTGCTATGTAAGGGGACTAAGTAAGCCTATGCTCCACTTTCTTTAAAAAAGTATATTAAACAAAAATTCAGGTGTGGTGGCACATGCCTATAATCCCAGCTACCCGGGAGACTGAGGAGGGAAAATTGCTTGAACCTGGGAGGCAGAGGTTGCAATGAGCCTAGATAGCACCGTTGCACTCCAGCCTGGGCGACGAGAGAGACTCCAACTCAAAAAAAAAAAAAAAAGAAAGAAAATATATTAAAGAATGTAGAGTAAGAGGTTCATAGCACAAAGCAGATCTCAGGTGTGGGCAAAGATCTGTAAGAATAGAATTCAGGTGACAATTCCCCAAGAGAAGCCTTGGGAAGGAAGAATTTCTTTTCTCACCTATCACTAGGCTCACGACTGAGACCCCCATAGCAAAATTCAGATTAGTTTTGTATGGCATACAAATGTATTTAATATATGTTTGCACGACACAAGAGCCTTCAGAAATGAAAGCTCAAAGAAACAGAAAATCCTGCGTATTTTTATGCTAAGTGTGAAGTGGATGGTTGTGAATTATGATTGGAAAATAGATTTAATCATAGTGAACTGGGGGTAACTTAGCAAGGCCAGCTTGTTCAGATTCTCCTCTGTGTTTCTAAGCTTTCAGAGTGGAAGAGTTTCCTTTTCTCTGGATATAGGGTGAGGACTTCTCACATACGAATCCTATGATCTACTGAAGAGGAAGGTCACAAATCATTTTCTAGGTTTTATGGCCTGCGTTAGGGGAGAAGGGCAGGGAGTCATCCCCCTTCTGTGGTTTTCCCAAGTGCCAAGGAGTCACATTTTAGGGAGGAATGTCCTGAACCCCATCTGAAAGAAATTAGAAAGAATATTCAAAAATTGATAAAAATGATGAATGAGGCTTTTTGCTTTGTGTTAGGAGCAAAAGAGTGGTCAGAATTCCAAGGTGGATCCTGCAGGCAGCAGGTACTGTAGAAAATTTGCCTTTCATCGTGCAATTGTCCTTACAACAAAGAAAAATGAACACTAACCGATTAAAGGGCCAGTGAAATAGATATGGGGATCTGAAACCATAGTTGAGTGGGGAGACTTTAGAGAGCACCCAACTGCCTTGAAATATTTCAAGTTTCTTAGGATGTAGTGAGGGAACTGACAAATCAGACAGCTAAACAGTTGTCAAAAATATCTGAAACTTTCATGGAATAGAAGAGAGAGGATGAGTAACATTTTGTGAACATCTCTGAGATAAGCTCTAGATATCAGTTGAAAGACCAAATGCCATCTAGGTGTTCAAAATGGAGAAGCAAGTACATGATGTCTTTCTTAGAGTTTGATATTTACTCGGGATTCTATACATTGTTAAAGACATGGACACAAGAACAGAAAATCAAACACCGCATGTTCTCACTCATAGGAGGGTGTTGAACAATGAGAATACATGGACACAGAGAGGGGAGCATCACACACTGAAGTCTGTGGGGTGGAACTAGGGGAGGGACAGCTTGGGGAGGGATAACATGGGGAGAAATGCCAGATACAGGTGATGGGGAGGAAGGCAGCAAACCACATTGCCATGTATGTACCTATGCAACGATCTTACATGTTCTTCACATGTACCCCAAGACCGAAAACGTAATAAAATATATATTTTTAAAAAAAATAAAAAATAAAGTGCTGATGTGAAAGATAAACCTTTTATAAAACGAAAACAAAAACAAACAAACAAACAAAAGACATGGTTTGTGAGCACTCGGAAGGTGAAGCTACAATTACAGGGAGCTACTGCAGGACCACTGATGACAAGTGACAACATTAAATTAGGGAAAGACAGTAAATAAATGGGTCTGATCTATATCAAGGCATGTGACAATGTCTTACATTATATCCTTGAAGACAAGACAAAGATATGCAGGCAGGTGCTGGTAAAAAGAGGAGATTTAGTTACCATCTCAGTGACTGATTCAGAGGCTACTAATTGGTAATTAATGTTTAAAAAAACAGTATTGTCAAAAAAAAAAAAAGAGAGAGCTGATAAAAGTAGGGCTTGGAACTATAAAAAAGCTATTCTGGTCCAGGCACATGGGCTCACATGTGTAATCCCAGCACTTTGGAAGGCTGATGTAGGCACATCACTGAGGCCAGGAGTTCAAAACCAGCCTGGCCAAGGTGGAAAAATCCTGTCTCTACAAAAAATTCAAAAATTAGCTGAGCGTGGTGGTCCATGCCTGTTAATCCCAGCTACTCTTGTTGGTGAGGCATGAGAATCGCTTGAACCCAGCAGGCGGAGGTTGCAGTGAGCCAAGATCATACCACTGCACTCCAACCTGGGCGACAGAGCAAGACTGTCTCAAAACAACAACAAAAAATTATATTCTGCCTCTGTTTAAGTGTTCGACATCCTATTTTGCCCATATTTGACTACCTGGCAGAGTGGTCACTTTGATGAATATTTATTAAATATGGAAAGAACAAGGCTAATAATTATAGAGTGCTTACTTCCTACCCACCACACACTAAAGACTGTCAATTAAATATTATTCTCTGCTATAGTTTGATTTGCTGATTTGCTCTAATTTAACCTTACTCATTAAATTAGGATGTTTTATATACTATATAAATAATAATTTTCTCAAATATAATATTTTATACTCCTTTTTTAATTTGGTCCCACAATAATTCTGTGAGGTAGATAGTGACTATGACTTCTATTAAACTGAACTAAATTTGGCTAGGGTATGCCTCCATATATTGAGTACAACAAACTGCAACCTAACTTAGTACACTAACTATACACCTAACTTAGGAGTATACTTTTGTAACAAATAGTTAAGTCTCAGCCAATCACAGTAGCCAACTTCAGTCATTCACAGGAGGCCAACTGATCAAACCGTATTCAATTAAGACAAATGCCAACCTATAACCACTCAACCTATCTCTGTGCCTCACTTCTGTTTTCTATCCATATATCCCTTCTGTCTAAGATTTATGGGTGGGAACTCTCTAAACATCTTCTGGCTCTTAATGCTTCCTGCTTCATGGAATATTATTTGCTCAATTAAACTCTGCTAAATTTAATTTCTCTAAATTTTTATTTTAACAACCCTATTTTACAGTTCAAGAAACTGAAGTTCAAACTATGCTATGCATATGCACAAGGTTGCACAGCTAAAAATTAGTTAAATTGGGATTTAAAACAAAATATTTTTGTCTTTGAAAATTCGACTGTTTTTAGTACGTAACACTATCTCGGCTTAAGGAATTGGAGGAGCTAGAGCAGGCCGATGCTTTTTTATTTAATGGTCTTCTTTCAAGTACTTCATAGAAAACAGATTTACATCATAAAGTATGCCTAATCTCCCAGTGGCTAAGTCACCATTTTTATTAATTAGCTCCTGTCACCTGAGGAGAGGTTTCACTGAAATTCAGAATCTACCCCTAGGAAGTTATAATGAAAAATTTACTAGCCATTCAGTAACAAAAATGTTTCAGAGACCTATACAATTCTCAAGAAAGTGAACACTGACTGACTGTCATCTCTTGGGTAGGAACAACATTGGAATGTGTTCTAAAGAGGCCATCATCCTGTCACTGAAACTTGGGAGACACTTTTCCTTCAGGGATCTTTATTCCCCATTAGTAAAAGGAAAAGGTAGCACTGAGATACATACTAGTTCCTGGAAAAATGTAACTCAAGTTAGGACATTGCTGGCAAAAAAAATGCATCCAACATAAAGGACATATGTAAACAATAAGCCATTAGTTAGTTGACAAACACACAAGCCAGATCAGAGTTGAGAATTTGTCCACTCGATTCAGCTACCTGTCACCATGTTGCAGAGACATGTGAATCCCAACTTGGTTTTATTATTGAGCAAATTTTACAGATGGGGACACTGAGGCATAGAGATGCTGAATAATTTGCCTCAAGCCACATATTCATTGAGTGTCAAACCAAGATGTAGCCCAAGAAGTCTGCTCCAGACCCATGCACTTAAACACTGCTAAATATTACCTCTCAAAAAAGCCATGTTCCTTCTCCTTAAGGACACTGTAATCAATGAGAAACAAAAATGCAATCTTAAATCCCTCAACCTGAACAGAATTTCTCCTGGCCAAGAGGACCCCAGAGCAATCTTGAAACCTTTAGTTCTCAGCCTAGGAAGGGTTGTCAGACACATTTCCTTATACTCCCTCCCTCGTTAACCACCATTAGGTTTCTCTTCTGAGGGCTAAACAGAAACCAACTGATATGGTTTGGCTGTGTCCCCACCCAAATCTCATCTTCATTTGTAGTTTTCATAATTCCCATGTGCTGTGGGAGGGACCTT
This sequence comes from Cheracebus regulus, assembly GCA_963574635.1. Taxonomy (NCBI): domain Eukaryota; kingdom Metazoa; phylum Chordata; class Mammalia; order Primates; family Pitheciidae; genus Cheracebus; species Cheracebus regulus. The sequence goes on from CAUYQU010038949.1 coordinate 11,536, forward strand.
ATGGGAGGTAATTGAATCATGGGGGTGGTTACCCCCATGCTGTTCTCGTGATAGTGGTGAGTTCTCGTGAGATCTGATGGTTTTATAAGGAGCTTTTCTCCCTTTGCTCAGCACTTCTCTCTCCTGTTGACATAGGAAGAAGGACATGTTTTCTTCCCCTTCCACTGTGATTGTAAGTTTCCTGAGGCCTCTCCAACCATGCAGAACTGTGAGTCAGTTAAACCTCTTTTCTTTATAAATTATCCAGTCTCAGGTATTTCTTCATAGCAGCATGAGAACAGACTAATATATCAACCCTTTCAAAACACCATCCCACTGATATTAACCAACCACCTGACCTTTCCTTTTAGCAGTTTCACCACAACTGATCAGCATTTCTTCAAGACGACAGAGTAAAGAAACTAGTGTTAAAGAAAAAAACATTATCTTGACACTTGTTAAAATGGTAAGGAAGACGTTACTCAGGACTATCTTTTAATAAGGAAAAAGATGAGGCTCAATTCCATTACAAGTGGAAATGTGTAGCCAAGAAGGGAATTGGAGGGAGTTGGATGGACAATTACTAAGAGGAGACATCAAGAGTAAGCGTTCTTGCTAAACTGACCTAACAGGATTCTTGCTGAGGGCAGGTGATATTGTTTGGATATGTGTTCCCACCCAAATCTCATGTTCAACTGTAATCCCCAGTGTTGGAAGTGGGGCTTGATGGGAGGTGATTGAATCATGAGGATGAATTTCTCATGAATGGGTTCGCACCATTCCTTTCGGTACTGTACTTGTGAAAATGAGTGCGCTCTTGTGAGATCTGATGGTTTAAAAGTCTGTAGCACCTCGCCTCCCCCTGCACTCTCTCTTGTTCCTGCTCCTGCCGTGTAGGATGTACCTACTCTTCATTCACCTTTTGCCATAAGTTTCCCGAGGACTCTCCAAAAGCTGAGCTGATGCCAGCATCATGCTTCCTGTACAGCCTGCACAATCGTGAGCCAATTAAACTATTTTTCTTTATAAATTGCCCAGTCTCAGGTATTTCTTTATAGCAATGCAAGAATGGACTAATACAGTAGGCCAGGGTAATCAGATATGAAGAGTGAAGGATTCTCTATAAACTAACTTAGCAGGATTCTTGCTCAACTGAACTCTTCTAGAGTAGAAACAGAAGCCCAAGGATGAGGCTGAGAAGAGATTTCAGAGGGACCTGGTAAAGTTTGGTTAAGAAAGAGTCCTCATTACTGAACAAGGGACAGGTGATTGAGACCCAAGCATTGAATATGAGCATAAAAGACAAGGATGGGGATTGGAGTGTCTGTATTCAAGAATTCCTTTCACCATTAAATTGTGGGCTGTCCTAAGCAAGATATTCTCTTCTATGGGACTAAGTTTTCTTATTGGTACGGTAACTGTAATAAAACACAATCACCATAACAACAGACTTTTTGTATCAAATAAAAGTAAGATAAATATGTGCAAGCTGTGAAAGCAATTTCTTAACTTGATATATATTGAAGAATAATGAGTTTTAGAAATTTGGAAAGGGGAGCTTTATTTCTCATAAAGGGATTGCAGCCTTCAGGGTGGCTATTCTAACTGGCTGGGAAGTTTAGCCTCTGGTCAGAAGCCGGAAACAGACACTTCAAAAGAGGGGCAAAGGGATAGAAATGTATGCTGAGCAGGGTGGCCAAATATAGATATTTCATAAGCTGCAAGAGAAGTCATGAATATTTATGCAAGGAGAAAAATGCACGTAAGAGCTTTATGCCCATTCCCAGGTCCTTAGTACAACAACAACAAAAAGTCAACATTAGCATGAACTGAGGGTGGAGTCTTTGGCTCTCTAACATCAAAAGGTGAAGCACAGGACACAAACCCCCTTACTGTACATGCTCCGTAGGCTGGCCAGAACAACTTCTCTCCTTATTAAAAGTTAGTCCTGAATAAAGGCTTCCTTACCATTTTTTAAAGTGTCACGATAATTTTTCCTTTAACACTACTTTCCTGCCTCAGACTCTACCTTGCTCCATGGCTCCAAATGCTCTACTGCAGGGTCTCTGATTTATCTTTAGGTTTTCATGTCACCAAAGTTCTCAGTGGCCGTGTGGAAGTAACTATGGGAAGGAGACTCTGTAGTCCAAGAGGGTGACCAATGGCCCACAGAGGTGTGAGGACAGCCCTGCCTCCATCCCAAGGTTTAAATGCCTCCCCCCCTACAAAATGCAACAGTCTTGATGTAGCACAGGAAGCAGAAAGCCACAGTGAGATGGCTGCTCATCTAGTAAGGGTTGTGTTTATCTTACCTTTTAATTCAAAATGTCTTTACTGAGTCAATATATAGACTGGAGTAACCCAGATTTTATAGTCAGACAGAAGTGGGTCTAAATCAGTAACTACTTTAACTGTGAGGCCTGAAGTGTATACAGGCTTCATTTTCTTTATATGTGCAGTGGAATCCATGGTATTTGCTTCATAAAATTATTGTGAAGATTACATTATCAATAAATAATAACTAATTCTTGAGCATCTGGGACACACAGTGAGAGATTCTGGGAATCTGGATCTCACAGGGAGAGGCACAAACACCACCTAAGAATGCCCCATCTGCTGCTGAGCTGTTGATCCCTGGGCTCCAGCACAAGGCAGCCGAACAGAGGAAGCGGTGTGGGTTCTAGGGGAGAACATGCTGCAGAGCAGAAAGGGCAAAGGTTTAGGTCACATGATTTGGTTTCAAATTCTGTTATTCCTTTACAATCCAGTGACCTCATCTCTTGGCAGAACTCTGTTTTTGCTGGCCACGGTGGCTCACACCTGTATTCCCGGCTACTCTAGTGGCTGAAGCAGGGGGATCTCTCGATCTCAGGAGTTGGAAACTGCAGTGAGCTAGATTGGGTACCACTTTACTCCAGTCTGGGTGACAGAGTGAGACCTCGTCTCCTAAAAAAAAATTTTTTTTTAAAGAGGACCTCTATATTCCTCATATGCAAAACTATGGTGAGAATACATACTTGAATGTACTTATTGCATAGAATAAGCAAGTAATACGTTTAAAGTCAACAAGAAAATGGTGCATAGCAGGCAATCAGTAAATGACTAAAATTAACAATAGTTATTTAGAAATAGCCAAGGGAAAAGTTTGCATAAATATTAAACTTTAAACAGCCAAAATGTAATGAAGAAATTCAGCTCCCCAGGCCTCGGAGGCTGTTTTCCAGCTCTGAGGCTGGGCTGGAGAAGTTTTGACATAGATGTAGAGTTCCAGGCACACACTGGCCCTGCAAAGAACCATCATGAGGAAAACAGTGATAGGCTTCTCCTTCCAGCACCAATGTATTGTTGATGAGACTGAAAACAAAAAGCACCTCCCACAAAGATTAATAATTATTCAACCAACCTCTCTCAACACTCAAAGAACTAAATCTTTCTTATGCAAATCTACGTTCTGATGAGCAAAATAGAGAATTTTTCCATCTAAAAGGACAATTTAAACAAACTTATCAACCCCTCCCTCCCATGTATTAGATATAGGGAAATTGAGGCCCAAAGAGAAGAAAGGCCATGCTGAGGTCAGAAAACAATCGAGTGGAATTGAAGCTTCTAACTTCCAACTCCAGGACCCATTATGCTGATGGTTACAAAGGCCACCTTCATGATTCATTTTTCTTCTGGGACACATGAGATTAAAAGAAAGCTACAAGGAAGGAAGCAAGAAAGGGAAGGAAAGGAGAAGCAGGAGATCAGGTACCTCTAAGAAAAAAATGGCAAGTATAAGTGTGTTTGCAGAGCCTTTCAGCAGGAGAGGTTCCAGAAGATAACAGCCTACATAGCTTCTTGTCTTCTGTTCCATATTTTGCTCTCTGATTTCATCTCCTGAATGCCCCATTCCTTACCTTCTACTCTATTGGCAGCTCCCAGAATAGACGCTGCTACCTGGCTTTTGCACACGCTGATCCCTTGCAGTGTTCACCTAGGTCATGACAATGGACCTTCATGGCTCAGCTCATGTGTCCCATTTGAGCTACCTATGTGTCCCAAAGGACTCTGGGCTCCCAACCCTTAGCACTTTCACACTGAAGCATAATGATCTGTTTGCTTTTCTGTTCAGCCACTAGACTAGGAGCCCCTAGAATGCAGAACTGTGTCTTAACATCTTTATTTTTCTACTATCTGCCACTTGAAAAGTTTGCTTAGTTAAATGAGTGAGTGAATCCATGTCAAACGTGAAGGAACACTTATTTCTGCCTTATAGGTCTCATCTTAAATCCTCCATACATAATGCAATGCTCATTACATTAAGAAGTTCTGTCCTCAGATAAGACTTCACCTAGATTATCCTATTAAATAAAAGAGCATTTATAAGTTATGAATGAGCAGTATTCATGCAGTACAGAGACTATTATTATGTACCCTTGATAGGAACTATTGAAAAATAAAATAAACATAGCAATTATAAGATCATTAGATTCTACGAGGCCATGCTGGATTCTTAATTTTTCTTTCTCCTTCTCTCCCCCTCTTTCTCCCATTCCCAGTCCTTCCCTTACTTGAGCACTCTTCTCTTTCTCTCTCTTTACTTACTCTTAACTCTCCTTTTTCCTGCTCCTCCTTTTTTTCTTCTCTTTCTCTCTTTTCTTATCAGTCTTCCCTCTTCCCAACTCTCTCCATACTCACCATACATAGGCTGGAAGCCAGTACTGTAGCAGCAGCCATTGACCCAGGTACTATACTTTGAATAGTCCTACTGGGGGATTCTGGACTCTGGACTGAACCCTCAGAGCCATACTTGGGGCTGCCTGCTAGCTCTTCCTAAGAGATACTTTGATAATTGATCTGTGATCTTACCTTCAATGCCCAGAAGGAAGTAGGCTAAGCAGGAAGAGCTTTCCATAGTCCAGAGGGAGTATGAAGCTGCTATTGGGCTCACAGCCACAGATTCCAGCATTTTTTGAGAAACCTTTACGTAAATGATACACTTGTGAAGGCACATCGTAGAGTGCTAACCAATCATAATAGTACCATTATTTTTCCACTACACTGTAAATCTCTTTGCAGGTAGGGCCTCTAGCTCATTAATTTTTGAATGCTTAGGATGTGGCTTAAAGTAAATCATACTTAAAACATGCATTAACAAAGGAATAAATGAGAGCAGGAAGTGTTAACAGCTAGCATGAGCCATGAGTCAGCACCATGATTTAAATGCAACATGAACACTTGGCCTGGCACTCAGGGCCTTGTTTGGCTACCAATGGTCCACAGGTGTGCAGGCTGGGCTCATGAAGCTATCCGGGGGATTTTTTCTTAATTTTATAAGAAAAAGATTAGGTTTGATTATAACCTATCTTTAGTCAAATAAGACAAAAAATGAAAGTTATCAGAAGACAGAGCTAAAGAGTATGTTGTGTTCTTTTACTCTAAGATACGTATTTTCTGATCCAGGATTTTTCCGATTTTAGCATTAACCTGCTGTGGCATTCAGTGACACAGAGCTCCACAGGGCGGGTTTTGATGGATTTGTCAAAGCAGCTGAATAGGGTCCATGGATCTGTGTACTTGTTTCTTCAGGGTCTCACTACAATGAGTACTGTGATTTAGCTCAGTAAAGATGAAATATTGGCTGAGTGCAGTGGTTCATGCCTGTAATCCCAACACTTTTGGAGGCCCAGGCAGGGGATCAGTTGAGGTCAGGAGTTCAACAGCAGCCTGGCCAACACAGTGAAACCCCATCTCTACTAAAAAAAAACATACAAAAATTATCCAGTGTTGTTGCATGCCCCTGCAATCCCAGCTATTCAGGAAGCTGACGCAGGAGAATCACCTGAACCCAGGAGGTGGAGCTTGCAATGAGCTGAGATTGTGCCACTGCACTCCAGCCTGTGCAACACAGGAAGACTCCATCTCAAAAAACAAACAATAGACTGAGCACGGTGGCTCATACTGTAAGCCCAGCACTTTGGGAGGCCAAGGTGGGTGGATCACTTGAGGTCAGGAGTTTGAGACCAGCCTGGCCAACATGGTGAAACTCTGTCTCTACTAAAAATAAAAAAATTAGCTAGGCATGGGGGTAGGTGCCTGTAAACCCAGC
>CAUYQU010038950.1:0-58421 GCA_963574635.1 Cheracebus regulus
GATGAGTTCGTGTCCTTTGTAGGGACATGGATGAACCTGGAAACCATCATTCTCAGCAAACTGACGCAAGAACAGAAAATCAAACACCGCATGTTCTCACTCATAGGTGGGTGTTGAACAATGAGAACACATGGACACAGGGAGGGGAGCATTACACATTGGGGTTTGTCGGGGGGAAATAGGGGAGGGACAGTGAGGGGTGGGAAGTTGGGGAGAGATAGCATGGGGAGAAAAGCCCGATATAGGTGATGGGGAGGAAGGCAGCAAATCACACAGCTATGTGTGTACCTATGCAACAATCTTGCATGTTCTTCACATGTACCCCCAAACCTAAAATGCAATAAAAAAATTACTAAGCCTTAGAAAAATTCTAGTTATTATTGTATTTTAGCCAAACTGTGTTTAAATTTCCAATTTTGAGAAAGTCTAAATCTGGGATGTGTCTCTGCTTGTTTATGTCAGAATTAAAATACAAAATATTCTCCATTTTTAGAGAAAGTTCAATACTTTGCTAAATTAAAAACTCAATTCATTTTTAGAGGAGGTACAAAATTATTTGAGCTGATTATTAAGGCTGTTTAGATAAGGGCACAGCAAACTTGGATGATAGGTTCAACCTAGGTCACCATCTACTTTATACATAAAGTTTTATTGAAGCACAGTCATGTCCGTTTATTGATGTATTGTCTATAATTGCTTCTGAGCTACAGTGGCAGAGTTGAATGGTTGTGACAGAGACCTTATAACCCATAACACCAAAAGATCTGGTTCTTTATAGGAAAAGTTCGCAGACACCCTGGCCTACACTAAAAAATGTCTGTAGTGTGTAGCTATGTATAGTCATATGTAGGGAAGATATGTTTAAACAAAGATAAGGCAATTCTGGAGTTTACAAATTGTAGTAAGCAGAATGAAAGTCCAAATATTATAAAGACTGTGTGCATTTTGTTTAATAAAGACACAAGGGAGTTATTATTTTTTGTAAGCTCATATTAAGTATAACACAAAGAATAGGGCTTTGCAACATAGTTTAAAAATATCTTTGGTATTGGAATTCCAGGAGTTGGCCTGAAGAACCTCTTGGGAATAAAGACTCCAAAGAGAAGCTGAGTGTTGCTTTGGGTCTGCCTGGCTGGGACTTCCCTGTTTTACTCTGATGTAAGTACTGAACCAGTGTAATCATGAATCCGATCATTCCTGAGAGCTGAGGAAATTCTCTCTGAAGTTTCCAGAAGCTATAAGCATTATGCTGCTGAAAAGCACATTCTTTGCAGTAGTAGTTGCTTTGTGCTAAGAACCTAGCAGAATGAACTTTGTGTAGTAGTTTGGCTCAGCCATTTTTGAAACGGGCAATTGCCTTTACTAAAATAGGAACCAGTGTCATCCTTTGACCCACATTTGCGCTAAGTCCAAACTTCTTAGAGACAAAATCTTGCTCTGTTGCCCAGGCTGAAGGCTGAAGTGCAGTGGTGCGATCATAGCTCATTGCAGCCCCAAACTCCTGGGCTTATGTGATCCTTTTGCCTCAGCCTCTCAGGTAGCTGAGACTACAGGCTTGTTGTGCTACCATGCTCAGCTTCTTTAAGAAGTTTCAAAGTAATTCAATGCCTTTTCAAAAACATTTTCAAGCAAGAAGACAATTCTGATTTCTTTTTAGTTTTAAAATTTTATTTATTTTAGATTTGGAGGTACATATGCATATTTGTTACATGGATATACTGTGCACTGGTGGGAAGCAGGCTTTCAGTGTATGTTGATTTCTGGTTCTGTGGTCAAGGTTAAATTAAGTCACTAATAAATCATATTTCCTAAGATTTCAAACTGACCAGAGATGGTGGTCTGGATGATGCTGGAAGCTTAGCCATAGTAATGTTGTTAATGTCGGGCTCTTCTCATAAATTAGAGTCAGTGGACTGCTAAGTTATGATAATAAAAACTCTAATAATGAACTTACTATATATTTGGGGACTGAGTAAGTCTTTGATTAATTTAGTAAGTATATGGTTTGTGCTGATGGAAATAAATTGTGAGTAGGATATCCATCTATATTACTCTTCTAGAGGTGAGATGCACTGAATTGTATGAGGGGGAAAATGGACAGCTAGAAGGAGTCTTCAGAAAGCTACTGAACCTTTGATGTGGTTTGGCTGTGTCCCTACCCAAATCTCACCTTTAATTGTAGCTCTCATAATCCTCAAATGTCATGGGAGGGACCTGGCAGGAGGAAATTGAATCATGTGCATGGGTTTTTCCCTGTGCTGTTCTCACGATAGTAAGTCTCACGAGATCTGATGGTTTTATAAGGGGCAGTTCTCCTGCACCTGCTCTCTTGCTTATTGCCACGTAAGACATGCCTTTCTCTTTCTACACCTTCCTCCATGAGTGTGAGGCCTTCCCAGGTATGCTGAACTCTTGAGTCAATTAAACCTCTTTCCATTATAAATTACCCAGTCTCAGATACATCTTTATTGGCAGCATCAGAACGGACTAATATAAGCTTTCTCTAGTAAATTGAACTAGGTCTCTAGAAATATGTGCATATTTCTTAAGCATAAGTACAGTGTGGATAACCTTAAACTAAATCATAGAGGTTTAGAGTTTGGAACATTTGCAATAATTTATTTCCATCTTTTACAACTTTAACCCCATTTTGTAGATTATAAAAAACTGAGGAAGACAAAATGATTTTGCCGTTGTCATACATCTAGTTTCTGGAAGAACACAGATTAGAATTTGACCCTTTGGTGTAGTGCTGTTTCCTCTATACAACATTCCAAAGCTAATTGAGAGGGAGTGTGCCTGTGAAGGAATTCCGCTAATGGGGTATGAACTGAGAGAACCAAGTTGTGTTCAGTGAGCATGCCTAATACTGAGGACACGTGAGGCTGAGTTCTGAGGAAATGAGTTGGAAATGGACCTGAGAGGAAAATTATTGCCATGGCAGAAACAATGTGGACAACTTTATGCTGTGACTAATTGTAACTAAAAGATGTTTAAAAGCCATTTTAATTAACAAGTCCTTAACAGGCTAATGAGAAAAGTGAATGCTAATAAGCATGTCTGACATCCTAGACCTTGTCAAAATACTGTCAGGAATGCAGTGAGTGCAGCTCCTGACAAGGAGGCAGCAAATGAATGACACAGGCTGACAGGCAGGCCCCTTAAAGCACACACACTTCTAGTGAATGATTTTCGAATAGAAGAGGGGAGACAATAATGAGGACTTTTGGAATTTTTGTGGGGGGATTGGAGTATCATCATCATTTAACGTAACAATTTATCTATGTTATTATAGGTGAACAATTTCACATGCATTTATAAACTGTGGGAAATCTACCTCAACCAGTGCAGGAAGATTTCTGGTTCCAACAAAGGTGATGCCCTCTTCCCTTAAATTAATCCTAGAGAAAAGGAAAAAATAAAAAGAAGTGAAACATGAATTCTAAGAATAAATAAAACTAATCAACAAACTTTGGGAACCCCCTGAGGGTGCAGAAGACTATTTGCACTTGGGTGTGTCAGTTACAACCAGGGAAAGAAGGTGGCCCAAGGTGGTAGTGGAGCTTTTTGGATTCTGCTCTTGTCTTTCTCTGGCTTTACCTCAGGACAGCCATCACCCACCCCTTCACTACAGAAGTGACCCAGGGTCATAGAGAGACAGGATAAATATTGCTGAGGGAAGAATTAATGAAAACAGGGGCTTCTGGACTCACTTGCCTTACCCCTATCGTTCAGACTCACAGGGCTCATGGATTAAAACCTAGGGAGTCTACCTTCTCCTTAAGGTTTAAGGTCAAGACCTGAGCAACAGAGCTACATGATGGGTTCCTACAAATCAGAGTAATTCACAGTGGTTTGGTAATATCTGGGATTTCCATATGGAGGCGCATTCTCTCTTTATTAACTCATTTAAACTGGACTGGGTAGCTGGTATCCTCATGGGAATGACCAGACATCTGAGGGGTATATGCATTCTCTGAAATAGAAATATTAGAAGTGAACTAAGAATTTAAAATAAATATGATAAAAACACTTAAGCTGATAAGGGAAAATATTAGCAATGTAAGACAAAATAATAATAGCAAGTAGAATAATAAGTATGACTTAAAAGGAAGAAAAATATATGAGATAAATAGAAGGACAGATATAACTGAAAAAAATAATGAAATAGAACAGTAAATTAAGAAATTCTTCCAGGAGGCAGCAGGAATGTATATGAAAAAGAAAACAGATAGAAAAATAAAAAAGCAATCAGGCATGGCAGATAAAGTGCCAATATCTAGTATTAGAGTACTCACAAAGAAAGTGGAGCTATATGGGAGGAAATAATCTGGAGAAATAATAGAGATAATTACTCTGACTTAAACAAAGATGGAAGACTTCAGTTTGAAAGGGTTCATGAACTGTTAAACATAAAAGAAAAGGAAAACTCACCCTACATATTACGATAATATCTAAGAACATCAAGTACAAAGAAAAAGTTCTACAAGCTTCCAGAAAGTGAAGATCACCTAAAATAAACAAGAATCAGATTGGTATCAGACTCCTTCACAGCAACATGACATGAGAAGACAGTGAAGCAGTACTTTTAATATACTGATAGAAAATCACATTGAATATAAAGTTTTATGTCTAATAAAATTGCCGTTTGATTGTGAGGGTAATAAAAATATTCTCAGGTATGTAAGTTCTCAAATTTTTTCTTATGAAAGGATACACTGAAAATGTTTTGGAGAAAGTACTGTTTAGAAGTAAATATACTCAGGAGCTTGTGCAAGAGATATGCTGCAAGAGAGGATGATAACGTATTTGGGGATTCTAGGCACTCTCAGGGTGATGTGGGATGTGGCTCACAGGACACTAAGGGACCATGGAACCTGTCAGGCCACATTTGTGTTTAGGGAGAAGATACAGATCTGGACAGACTGATTGTATTAGTTTGCTAGGGCTGCCATAACAAAGGACACAGGTTGAGTAGTTTAAATGACAGAAGTTTATTTTTTCACAATTCCTCCAGAATTGTAAACTACTCAACCAGATCAAGGTCTTGGCAGGGGCGGTTTTCCCTGAGGCCTCCCTCATTGACTTGTAGATGTTTGTCTTTTTCCTGTATTTTCGTAGACATGCAGCTATATCCTAATCTCTTCTTATAGAGACACTAGTTATGTTAGATCAGGACTCATCCTAACGACTTTGTTGTCACTTAATAATCTCTGTACAGATGCTATCTCCAAATGTAGTCACATTCTGAGGTACAGAAGTTAGGACTTCCGCATATGAATTTTGAGGGGACACCATTTAGAGTATAGCACTGATATTCTCCAAGCCCAGGTCCATAAGCATGCTAACCAGTGATCATTCTGATTTTTTATTGGTCAGTGTCAGTGATGTTTTCAGTTGTTATACAGTACTTTGAATATCACATCTAGATATTGCTAACTTTAAGAAACAAGTAAGGACCAATAATGATCCATATGGGTGAAGAACTATCACTATGTGAACAGAAATAGAACACACAGCTTTTAAAACAGAAGGGAAAATAAGTTGGCCTATTCAATAGAAAGTGGGAAGGAGAAAAAGAAGGCAAAAAATACAGAAAAAAAATGTAAATGAAAGAACATATCAAATAAAAAATTATGTTAAATATGAGTAAAATACTTTTTTGAAAGAAACAGATTAGATTATTTTTTAAAAATGAATCAATATGTTGATGAATTAAGATAAAGGACACAGAAAGTTAAAAAAAAGATATTTGGAAAATATAAATTGAAAGAAATTTGGGGTAGACATCTTAAAAGCTGATTAAATAAAACTGAAAAAACAAAAATTTTAATAGGGACAAAGCACGATGCTATATACACTAAAGGAGCAATAGAATAAAAATATATAACCATTTAAATCTGTTATGCACCTAATCACACAGCTGTAAATACCATCAAAACCCAACAAGCAGGATTTTAGGAAGAAATAGATAAATCAACAGGTATGGCTGGAAATTTTATACTCACCCCTCAAGAAACCATAAATCAAGCATACATACATACATACACACAAATAAGCAGCAGGATCAAGACCTGAACAGTAAAATATAATAAATTAGCTCATGCTAATATATCTAAATATATATATGCATACATTTATGTACCCAACAGAGAATACACATCATTTTCAAGCACACATGGAACACTTACAACAATAAACTATAAATCAATTTCACCAAGTTCTCTGAGCATAATGCAATAAAATTAAACATAAATTACAAAAAAAGTCACTTATATCTCATATATTTGAAAGCTAAATATTTTAAAATAATTCACGTTAAAATTTGTGTATACAGTTAAGCAAAAAAAAAAAGTATAGCTTCAAAAATATGATGAAATAATACAGTTTTAAAAGAAATGAATTAACTCCAGCTGGTGAAGTGGGGAAAATAGCAGTGACAAACCCAAAGAAACAAGAAGGAAAGAAATGGTAAAGGTAAGGGTAGAAATGATGAAGACCAAGGTAGAAATAAAGAAAATCAAGAACAATACAGGAGATTAACAAAACCAAAAGCTGATTCTTTGAAAAGATTAACAAAGTAGACCTCTGATAAGATTAATCCACATAAAAGAAGCCGTAAATAAACAAGACACATAATGAAAAAGTGCTATCACTACAGATACAATAAAGATTTGAAAAATTTTAGATGAAATACATTCCTAGAAAATATGAAATGCCAAAAATTGTCTCAAGAAAACCTGAATAAACAAAATAAACAATAAACTGATATGGTTCTTAAATAATTATCCAACATCAATAGCAACAAACAAAAAATTCCAGGTTTGATTGTTCCAGCCTTTGTTGTTTAGTTTATTCATACCTCTTGAATTGCTTTGACACTTTTATTGAAAATCAATTAATTATAGGCTGGTTTTGGTGGCTCATGCCTATAAACCCAACATTTTGCAAGGCTGAGGTGGGCAGATCCCTTTCAGCCAGGAGTTTGAGATGAGCCTAGTCAAAATAACAAAACCCCATCTCTACTGAAAATACAAAAATTAGCTGGGTATGGTGGCACAGGCCTGTAATCCCAGCCACTCGGAAGGCTGAGGCACAAGTATTGCTTTCACCCAGGAGTTGAAGATTGCAGTGAGCCAAGATCATACCACTGCCCTCCAACCTGGGCGACAGAGTGAGACTGTCTCAAAAGAAAAGAAAAGAAAAGAAAATTAATTGACTATAAATTAAAGGTTTATTTGTGTCATTGGTGTTTATTATCTATCTTTATGGCAGTGCTGTTTTGACTCTTGTAGCTTTATTGTCTTCTGAGATATGATTGATATACTGGGAGACATTGATAGTGGGTGAACAAGTTGTAAGTGGGAGAACAAAAGGGATGGCTGGGGTTGCTCTTCCTTTCTCCTTCTCTCTCTCCCTGGATCCCAATAATCTAGTCATAAAAGGTAGGTATTGGATTGGCTCATGATCTCTCCTGGGCCTGAGAAGCTGGCATACATTTCAGAGGAAGGAAAAGGGCAACTTTGGTAGCAATAAGGAAGAAGAGTTATGAGGATGGAGCATCTTGTATGTCAGGGGTGGTTCTCCCATATTAGAATTAGGAAGCCACGTTTCCATGGAAACATCTCAGATGAGTGATGGAGAACACCGTTTGTGATAGATGTAAGTAACATTTACCATCACTTTTAAGCAAGTAAGCCAATGAGACTCAAGTCTTGGATTTATTTATTTATTTATTTTTATTTTTATTTTTTTAGAAAAAGCCTTGCTGTATCGCCCAGGCTGAAGTGCAGTGGCGTGATCTTGGCTCACTGCAACCTCCACCTCCCAAGCTCAATCATTTCTCCTGCCTCAGCCTCCAGAATTGCTGAGATTACTGGCATGTGCTACCATGTCTGGCTGGTTTTTTTTTTTTTTTTTTTTTTTTTGTATTTTTAGTAGAGACAGGGTTTCATCATGTTGGCCAAGCTGGTCTTGAACTCCTGACATCAAGTGATCTGCCCGCCTCGGCCTCCCAAAGTGCTGGGATTACAGGTGCTAGCCACTGCATCCAGCCCCAAGTCTTGGATCTTTTCTCCAACATGGCCCACAAAACTGGAAAAAACATCTCTTTTATAGATACCAACTATGTCATGTTGTTGATCACTGGGGGATACAGGGAACCACCTTTAGCTTTAGAGGTCTTGCAACTCTACCCCTAATATTAAAAAAGCAAGGCTATGTCCAACTGCTGCTAAAAGTCTCCAGGCTCCTTCTCTCTTCCACCTCCTCCTCTACTTTCCTTCCTTTTGGCCTGTCTACTTGCCTTATTCCTTAAAAGGTCTGCATTAGTTGTTGAAGGAAACACATACTTCTCATTTCCTGCTGGTAGCGATGACCACAACTGATATAGTGTCCCTACCGCAATAGGGTCAAGTTCTAACTCCTCTCTTGCTGGGGTCTTTCATAACCCTTAAAAAGGTATTGCCTTTTAAAGATATTTTAAAATCTTTGTGTTGGGCTTTTCCCACTGGGATCACTGCAGAGTGGTTGTCTATGTTGTTTCCTAACAGTGATTCTCTGACTTGTTCCAGGGGCTCTGCCCTGGTGAGAGTCAGAACATGGAAGCCTTGGTGAGACTGGTGCATTCTGTGGAACAGTGTCAGATGACTGATGTATTGTTTCTTTTCTGTGATTGAGGAACAGTTTCAGCAGAAGACAATGTGACTAGCACATATGTATGTAGGATAAGATCACAGTCTTAAGCACAAATTTCCACCAACTGAACAAACCATTGAACTGACTGAAATTCTCTGCACATGTTTTGAGGGAACTCTCATTGATAAATAATAACAGAAAACATTTATTGGTTATTTTATTCTATGCTCCACAACATACTAAGTACTTTACATGTAATTATCTAATTTAATGTCTATTTAATTAATGTCTAATTTAATTATCTAATTCTAATTCCATGAAGTAGATTTATTACCTCTATTTTACAAATGAAGCAACTGAGGCTTATAAACTTTGTACAACTTGTCCAAGGTCTTGGAGCTAATGCATGGCCAAGCTGAGACTTGAAATCTAGTCTACCATCAACGAGGCCTACTCCTTAAGCAAAGCGGTTTGTGATGTTCTTGGATGAAGGCAGAAACTCACATTGTACTTAGCAGGAAACAAACAAACAAGTGGATTTTTCTGTGACGGTTTTTACTCCTCACTTTTATTGTTGGTCTTCATGGAGAAAATAAAGTACTAAGGATAGCTTGCGAAGCTATTGCTTGGAAAATTTCTTCCAAGATGACCAAATCTATCATCTTGAGCAAATCATTTTTGGAAAATGTCTGGCTTTGGGGACTCTCTTATGGAAATACGCTTTGCCTCTGACGATGTAAGCTTTTGATTGCCACAGGGCAGGACAAGACTGGTAAGCCAGGAAGCCTGTCATTTATCCCTTTGCTGAGTGTCCTTCCTTCTCTTGGTGGTTGCAGGAAATTGCTGGGGACTAGACTGGCTTGTAGACAGCAACACCTCTAAACAAAGGCACCACTGCCAGGATTTTGTTATCTGGGGACAGACGACGCTGCTGTGTTTGCCAAAGGAAGACAGCTCCAAGTGTCTCTGTTTTCAGGCATCCCTCAGTTTTCAAGTAAGTATAATTTTCAAACCTGTGTTGCATTCCAAAGAACTTTTTTTTTTCGGGAATGCTTTTGTACTTAACACCTCTGTGAACTCTGTGACCGTACACCTTCATCTGGAAGGTCTATTCAGAGGAGGCTGAGCAGGCTGCCAATTCAGCCTCTGAACCCTATCATTTCTGTATTATAAATGCTTTTCCCCATCCCATCCCTCGACAGCTGGAATTAAATGTTCAGAGGCATTTGGATTATATTTGAATTGCTTGGTCAAATCTTAGTCATTTCTTCGCACACAGATAGAATCTTTAACCTGGGAATAGGTATTAGTTTGAGCTCAGAGAATCAACTAAAGAGAGATTTTTAAGCATTACGTTCCCAGTTAGAGTAAGGTTAGGCTAGCTGTCTTGAGGAAAGCATGAGCTCATCACAGCGTTGTCTAACAAAGGCTGTTATTTAAAGTGCTCTCAGAAGACATTTCCCCATGAGGAAAGCTTTTCTTTTAGTACTGTCCCAAGTAAAATTTTTGAGGTTAATTGTCAAATACATACATACAGTGATACTAAGTCTCCATCATGGCCACAATATCACAATATGTGGTTTTGGTGCATATGTGGGAACACTCTCTTAAAGCATTGATTTATTTGTCCATCAATAAAAATGTATTAAATTTCATGGTCATTTTGTTATTTCTGTCTGCTCAGTACTTCAGTTACTTATTGGAAAATTCCCCTTCCCAGTTGTACGTGGTCTTAGTGTCCCATAGCAGTGTTTGTTACAGCTACTCCCCACCCCAGCCGCAGAAATGGGCAATAATCCAGATTGGAACAATTGTGGAGGCTGACCAAGCATGAGATTGTGACTCAAGCAGGGCCAATCTGGTAAAGAGAAGTACAAATCTAGAGTTATGTATAGCTGTCTTCTCTACAACATTGTGCCTGTCTGCAGGA
Source organism: Cheracebus regulus (assembly GCA_963574635.1). Lineage (NCBI taxonomy): Eukaryota > Metazoa > Chordata > Mammalia > Primates > Pitheciidae > Cheracebus > Cheracebus regulus. The sequence continues at coordinate 10,568 of CAUYQU010038950.1, forward strand.
AGAAACCAACATACAGAAGAAAGAAGAGGCAAATGGTGTAGAGAGACAAAGCCTTGACTATATCATTTGGGACCCAGAAGCCATCCCGATCTCTTCCCAGGTACAGATGTCAAATTCTGCTTTCCACTTAATTGAGTTTGATTATGGTTTCTGTTACTTTGAAGCAAAAATGTCATTATTCATATACTATATCCACTTTGTACCAAGAACGGTGTTAGATAGTGGGAAGACAAAAGTAGCTTAGACACTGTAATGTCTTGAAGGCACAAAACTGAAGTATAGATAGAGGGCTATGGGAAAGTAGGAGAGAGAGAGATTGTGGTTTAGAGTTATTGAGAGTTTTGAACATAGAAGTGAAATGGTAAGATCTGTGTTTTCACTCTGGTTATCGTATGAAGAGTGGATTGGAAGGGGATGACCAGGTGTAGATGGCGAATTTAAGGTGATAAAAGGGTTCTAAGGCTTTTGGACCAAAATGAGATTCTATTTATTGATAGATGGATCTACACACTATGAAGGGGTTCCTCTGGTTTTATTAATCACTGGGATTGTCAGAAAGTAATGTCATTTTGGATAGTTACAGAGCCTGATTCTGTCACCCAGGCTGAAGTACAGTGGCCCCATCTCTGCTCACTGCAACCTTGACCTCCCAGGTTCAGCTATTCTCCTGCCTCAGCCTCCCGAGTAGCTGGGATTATAGGTGCTTGCCCCCACCCACACCTGGATAATTTTTGTCTTTTTAGTAGAGACAGAGTTTCACCATGTTGGCCAGGCTGGTCTCAAACTCCTGCCCTCAAGCAATCCACCCACCTCAGCCTCCCAAAGTGCTGGGATTACAGGTGTAAGCCACTGTGCCCAGCCATAGCTAGTTGTTTTAAATTAATGTTTCATTACTATTCTTTAACACGCAGTTATATAATTTGATAATAATCCTTTTTAAACTTTCATCTATACAAATTAGTATGTAAGAATTTAAATTCTGCAATCAAGTCAGAACTGCTCTTCTTCCTGAGCATTTTCCTTGTTTTTCTCTATCGATTTCAAGCCATGTGGTATATTTCTTGAGATTTCATGATTGACTCATATTAATCACCAAATGAAACTGGCAAAAACATTGATAGCACAGACTACATTTTACTGATTTTAGTATCCCCAGTGCTGAGCATATTGTCTAATTTGCAACAATTTCTGAATTAATGTATTAATTTTCTATTACTGCTGTAAAAATTATCACAAATTTAGTGGCTCAAGACAATAAATAATTTGTTACTTTGTAGTTTTGATGGTCAGGAGTTCAACATCAGTCACACTAGGTGTCAAGGTGTCAGCAGGGGCGACTCTTTCTGGAGCTGCATGGAAGAAGAAGCTTCCTTGCCCTTTTCAGCTTCTAAAGGCTGCCTGTGTTCCTTGGCTCTTGGCCCCTTCCTCCATTCTTAAAGCCAGCATCGTAGCATCTTCACCTCTCTTCCCTTCATTGCCACGTGGCCTTCTCTCTCTGCTTTCATTGCCACGTGGCCTTCTCTGACCCTGATCCTCCTGCCCCCCTCTTGTTAGGACATTTGTGATTACATTGGGCTCAACTTGATAACGCAGAATGAGCTCCCCATCTCAAGGTCCTTAACTTAATCGCATTTGCAATGTCCCTTTTGCCATATAAAACCATATATTCACAAGATTTAGGGATTAATATGTCATAAAGTCTTTTGGGGGAACATTATTCTCTCTACCACAAAAAATTTGTTTTGTTGAATGAATTATTTTAATATAAGTTGATAGTTGATGGGTTATTAACTAGGAGTCACCATGATGAGACTCCCTGATCTTAATGACCATTAAAATGTTGGCAGAGCTATTTTACTCTTTACTATAGTAATGGAGGTGACTTAGATGAGTGAAAATCCCAACTTTGAGAAAAGAATACAATGGTATGCTTGCTTTTAGCAAGTAATCATATTAACATTCATGATCTCTAGCTTTAAACAATTGTTAAAAATTATAAAATATCTACTTCAAAATTTGTAAACCTATACTGTTCCATGTATTAAATAATCATATAGTCTGGTTGTTGGAGCATAGTCCTGATTTTGATGAGATAGTATTTGGTCACCCTACTCATATCCTAATAGGTCAAAAATCTTACAAGGTAGTTTTAACAATAGTCTCCCACAATCATGAAGCTATGAAATTTAGTCATGGTAGGACCAACTGTATTTCCATTTTCTTCTATTCTTCCATTGCTTCTTTCAAATCTTGGGGAGTCTTTATAAGTTTCACACAATCGCTATATCTCATGAAAAAATATGTGAAAATATATTGGAAGGAGAGTTTGAGTCCTGGTTACTTTCCTAAATTAGCATCAACAATTACCAAGGAGTTACTCATATTTGTTAGAGGGCAGAGCAGGTAATTGTGCCTCTTGCAGTAGGTGAACAACTAGCATGTAATTTGCATAGTTTAAAATCAGATATTTTATAAACACAAGATTTTCATTGTAAAGGGAATAGTAAACATTATCTTTTGAATATATTGGAATTTTCATAAACGAGGTACTAGATGCATCTTCCATTCATTCATATACTTAATGAATATCTACTCTTGTAACCATCCTGCTGAACACTGAGAAAGAGCTCTGAGGAAGAAAGTTTTGCATGATGTAATATGCTACATCTTTTGGAATACTATCAGTATATCTGATAAAAATACTTCAGACTGGGTGAGGTGGCTCACGCCTGTACTCTCAGCACTTTGGGAGGCCAAGGCGGGTGGATCACCTGAGTTCAGGAGTTCGAGACCAGCCTGGCCAACATGGTGAAACCCTGTCTCTACTAAAAATACATAATTTAGCCCGGCATGGTGGTGGGTGCCTATAATCCCAGCTACTCAGGAGGCTGAGGCAGAAGAATTGCTTGAACCCAGCAATGATCTTGGTAAGCCAAGATCATGCCACTGCACTTTAACCTGGTGACAGAGTGAGACTCCATCTCAAAAAGAAAAAATACTCCAGCATTGCTTTTTGCTCCCAACTGACCATTAGTTGGGAGCTAACTAGATATTATTTTAATTAAATAATCAGATATTTATAGTTTTTCCCCCCTCTCTATAAGAGAGACATATTTGAATTGGAGTTTTGGGAAAATTTCTTTCCTTGTGGAAAATGTGGGAAAATCTCTGTTGTATGCTTGTAGTCAGCTTACTAGAGAAATTGCTTTAACAACAGAAAGAGAACAATTTCATTCCTTAAAGAGCTCACTGTTTAGTTGTTAGGGACAGCCTGGTAAACTTACAAAGGAAGATTGGAGAAATAAAAGAACTATGAGAAAATTGGTATCTGCTTAGGGTGCCCAAGGAGCACAGTGGCTCAGATTGAAATATGAGTTTCTCTAAGATTTTTTTTTTTTTTTTTTTTTTGAGAGATAGGATCTTCTGTTTCCCAGGCTGTAGTGCAGAGGCATGATCATAGCTCACTGTAACCTTGAACTCTTAGGCTCAAATGATTCTCCTGCCTCAGTCTCTGAGTGGCTGGGAGTATAGGAAATCACCATCATGCCTAGTTTTTTCCTAGAGATGGGATCTTGCTATGTTGCCCAAGCTGATCTTGAACTCCTCGGCTCAGGCAGTCCTCTCACCTCAGCCTCCTAAAGTGCCTCCAAATTTTTCCGTAGGAAACAGTGCCCTCCCTAAGTCTCAAAAGATCAGTGGGAGCTGGCCAGGTGAAGAAGATGGGAGGGGCATCCCATGCAAAGACCATATATGTTAATTCAATGAACCAAGAAACAGTGTAACTTTCACTTAGCAGATTGCGGTTCTATGTGACTGAAGAGAAAAAGTGCGTAAATGAAGAGATGAGATGAGGACACAGAGGTCTTGAAGGACCTCCTATCACAGACTATGAAATTCAACTTTTCATCAGAGAATGTCCCACAGGGCAGTGACTTTTATTACATTTGTATTGTAAAAGGTTGCCACATGAGCTTTATGGATTATAGATCAGGGCATAATGAAGACCTTTGGGAACTCAGTTGAGGGATCTGGCTGAGCTCCCAAAGGTAAGGGAGCTAAGGAAGGTCTAGCTAAGGGCAGAGGCAGTGGGGATGAAAAAGAAAGACATTTCATGTTTGGTGAAATACACAGTCATAAAGTAATCTGATTTTTGAATGGTAGTAGAATGGTTAATATTTATTTAGAAAAATTATCATTTCTGAAATCATCACTGATTATAAAAAAGGAGTATTTTAAAGGTAAAAGAGTGCATTTGTCTTCTTATGTTGGATATTAGTGGAATCTCTTTATGAAACTGGGCAGGAGATTCAGATTAGACTCTCTCTAGCACATTACCAGGAACATGGTGTGCATTTTGTAAATCTTTACAATTTTCAATTGGGTAAATAATATTGTATGGTTTGGCTGTGTTTTAGTGAGTTCTCTGTATATGGCTGTCCACTGAGTTTCACTGTGACAAGGGGGATATACTGTCCTGGAAAGAGCTAGGCCTAGAAGTGAGGAGATCCTGGTGGCAGTCCTTCCCCTGCTTCAAGCTGGGACTGACTGTAGACAAGGTTGTGTAACTTATGAACTTTCATTCCTCACCATTTGAAAAGGAATTATGGTACCTGTCCAGGACACTACAAGGCTTCTGGGAGAGTGAAAATAAGCAACGAACAAGAAATAGCTTTGAAAATTATCACAAACCAGGTTTGTGTGTTGTTGAGAAATAATTATGGACTTCAGATTTAGGCTGATCTGGGTTCAAATTGCGACTGGAAATAATTTGGGGCAAGCTGCTTAACCCTTTTGAGTTTTAGTTTTCTCATTTCTATAATGGATGTAATAGCAACTATTTCAGGATTGGTAGTGGGCTTGTGTGAGCTAACAGAGGTAAAAGATGTTAGGTTTAGGTGAGTTCTCTCTTTCATTTTAAGAAAAAAGTGGCAGTTAAGAACTTTGCTCTTTTTCTGCTGGACTAGAATCTAGCTTTGAGCCTAGGGTGAGAATGACTGGGGGTAGGGAGCTGGCTGTTCTGTTTTGCTGCTGTCCTTGGTGTCTGCAGGGCCCAGAGGAAGACAGAGTTTCTGGATGCTCCTGTGCGCTGTGTCTTCTAGGGGCTCCTATCTGCTTTGGTTCTTGAGGGAAAACATCTGCTGCTATTACTGAGGTTTTTTCCATTGTCATTTGTCTTCAAACTTGCTTCTGTTTATTTGTAATTTTCATGGATCATTTTAGTAGTCCCCGTTTGGTTTTATCTGTATCCTCCCACCTCCACTTTGCTCTTTATTTCTCCCTTTTTAAAATTTATGCCTACATCATTTATCTCCTTATCAGGTGTTTTGTTTAGGTAGAAATTTTGCCAAGTGTCTTATCTGTTGTTTCCGTCTTAGATCCCACAGCTTTGCACAATGAAAACTTCTCCTATGGATATGGTTTCCTCTTATTTTTCTTTCCTTTATTTTTTTCCCCCCTCTGGCCCTGAACCAAATTTTTTCTCCACCCCTGGGTTAAATGTTGTCATGTTCCCTTAATGCCATCTCCAGAACATACTTTGGCTTTTTCTTCCTGGGATGTCTTTGTTCTCCTGGGGTCTGACCTGCAGAGAGTCCCCAGGTTCTTCCTGTTCTTCATGAGCCATCTTCAGCTCACACTCATAGCAGGAGACACTTTCCCTTTTTCTAGTGACCATGGGATAATATTGTGAGGAAGATTTCTTAGGGAGTGGTGCTTAGGGAAGAGAAGTGGTTGGAAAAAGTAGAATCTCTCACATTTAAATGTGATGATATATATAAACCATTAATCAGGGCCTGCATGTGTTAATGTTTAATAATTAGTACTATTCAGTACTGGTTTATTATGGGATGATATTTTGGGAGGTTGGGATAGGAATTCTTTGCCACATTTGGAGATTGTGAAACTTAACCTCATGTTGATCTAATCACAGGACATTTTAAGCTTAACTCCAGGAACAAAGAAATAGGACTTTGATGCTGGAAATAGAAAAAGAAACACTTGTCTCACTATACTTATCAATCAGTCTGGGGCAAGATCACCACCTCATCTTTTGAAAAATTTGGTTAAAAATTTCATGCCTATTTGTAAATGCTCACTTTTCCTTATTTTAACTAAAAGTATGTACAAATGCTTTTCTTCCATTTAAAAATCACTCACAGCTTGAACTTGATCTAAAAACTGTTAGAAATAGAAGAATTTTCCTCTGCTATGTTTATGTGGTATTTCTTCCTTTCCTATTTAAGTTTGTGCTTTTATTATAGCACTTCTCATGGTCAGATTTGTATTATAGCTTCTTATACATTCTCTGCTTCCTTAGAGGCTGTGGGTTTTTGGAAATCAGGAGCCATCTTAGGGTCTATGCATTTCCTACAGAACTAGAGAACACCTCACATATAGCAGGAATTTCTTACTACAGTGTATGATGAGAAACTACTCAATGAGTACAATAAGCATTATTTGGATGATGGATTTCCTAAAGGCCCTGACTTTGCTACCATGCAATCTATGCCTATAACAAAATTATGCCTGTATCCAATACATTTATACAAATAAAAATAAGTTGTCTATGCTGTGATTAAGAACCAAATATAAACTTATATCCAGTGTTGAGTCAATGATTAATAATTTCCCAGATTATCTGTAGAAGCATTATTGACAAAAGTCTTTGCTGATTTTTTAGAGCTAGTTTGTATGGATTTAAGAGAATATTCAGGGTTTTTGCAAGCCAGTTGTTAAATCATTTGTAACTTAAAATTGGCTTTGCTGGGAATATTTACACCTTGGAAATAAGCAAAGCATACAAATTAGGATTTTTTTTTCTTTTGAGTGCCAGTTTGCCAGCCCTCCATGGATGGTAATGACATTGGTGAACTGGGACCCTGGAGAAAAAGACAAACCTTGACATATTGACATAACTTAATATACTGTTGGCTTTAGTCAGAACTTTTTAACAATCATAGATTACAATAGAAGGCTAAACAGAAGTTCAGTCTATGAATTGTCAGTGTGCCAGTTAGATTGATTTATAAATAGTGAGAAGGAGGGAGAATGAGGACCACACATTTATAGTGACTTCATAAAGACTTGCTTAGGTCTTTCTTCCTCAAAAATAAAAACAAAACCAGACCATAGCTGAAGAAAGCAAGATAGACAGCTTCTCACAGGCAATTTCTCCAAACAGCAAAGGTAGTTCAAGGTAATTTGGGAATGCCTCAGATCTGTATTGTGACCTGTTCCATTGGTTCTTAATATTAAAAATATTTTGTTTTTATGGCGTAGACATTAAGGCCATGGCAGCATTAGGGTGTGCTTTTAAAGAATATTCTATTAGAAGAAAATGTGAGAAGATGTATTTGGAACTATGAAAAGCAGTTTCGGTACACATCAAAATAAAATGCAGAAACTGTAAACCACTTCTCACTACCCAATTTCTAACAGAGTTAATGATGCAACATATGAGTGATTCCTCAGTCAGCCTTATCTGCAAAGACTGTGTATCCATCATTCTTGTTATCGTGCCTGCTAGTCCATTAACAACATTTGCATAACAGTTTGTATTCCCTAAACTCATCAAACAATTTTAGTCTAGAGACATACTAATCAGGTTCGTGTGTGGTTGTGAGGCTGATCTAAAAGAATAATTAGAACGCAATTTTAAGACATTTTTAAAAACTAAGCAAAATATTGTTCATCCTAGCCACAAGATATCAGAGTTGTATAATCTGAATGGTAAAATGTTTCTGGGCTTCATTTTATTTTTTTTAAAAAACTAAGATGTTGAAACTCTAAAAAAATTACATGAGGCAGTTGAAAAATATTGCATTATGTATCAACATAGCCTTATTGGATAAAGGTCTTCTGGCATCTTAAAACTGGTTTATGAGGTACACTAAAGAATTATGAGAAAGCTGGAGCTACCAAGTTGATTCAAAAGGTTGAAGTAGTGTTGTAGCATGTAACTCGCATATCAAACTAGTCCTGACTGCTGAAAAGCACCAGGCATGGACACTCAATCACCTAGTAGAGTGATCTCGGGAGATCTTTTTCCAGCTCCCCACAAGTGCTCCTTGCTTTTCACCAGTCCGCATGTGCATAAAATTAACAACATGTTACAATGGCTTCTTATATCATAAATGGAGCCCCTTAAAGTGATATTCCTTCCCACACTTTTGCAGCCTTCCGGTGAGAATTACTACTGGACTCTGTTTATTTGAACAGAAGGTGTGAGTTTAAAGGCATGAACAAATACGCCAGCCATATATTAGCCATTCTTAGTAATGTACAGATGCTTGAGTTACTTGGGGGCTGTGTCTGGCTTCAGAAACCTATTTCACTAAAGACTAAATTTTAAGCAAAACATCTTTTGGGAGATTGAAGGTGTTCCAAACAGCTATCTCTACTGAATTTGTCAGTACACTTTTCCTTTTTCACCTGGTTGTTTTAGCACAATGTAGACGCAATATATCACCTACTTTTGTGAGGACTTTCAGATCGAACTTCTGTAACTAGCCACCAGTTGAATAATCAACAATTCCTTACCAATTACATGTTTAAAATGAGGAAACACAGAGACATCTAAAGGAAAAGTTGAAGCCAATTGAACAGTTAGTTAAAAAACAGTTTGTCTGTGGGAGTGAGAATGACGATGACGATGATGATGTTGGTGGTGGGAGTGAAATAAACATTTATTGAATGCTTACTAATGCCACTATAGTAACTCTTTTAATCCTCATAAAATCCTGTGAGGTAGATACTATTTATATCTCCATTTTACACATACAGAAACTGAGGCTTCAGATCACACAGCTAGTAACTGATGGAGGCTGAATTTCAATCCCAGCAGTATGTCTCCAGGGCCCACCTCTTAACTACTATGCTTAAATACCATAAATGACCTTTCACTATGGTGTACCCAAGAATGACAGGGACAATATCTGGGGCAATATGTCTGTGTCCTTGAAAAGACAGACTTAAAAGATAGACCTAATGGAAGACCTAATATTCCATTCTTCTTTGACTTCCATATCTTACTCAATTCCTTATAGGGAAGGTCAATCACATAAAGAAAATTTTAATTTGCTTCTATTAATTTTTGTAATAATCTTAAGGTTACCATACTTAGCAAATAAAAACACAGGATACTCAGATAACTTTGAACTTCAGATAAGCAACAAATACTTTTTTAAAAGTGCAAGTGTACCCCAAATATTGCATGTTATACACTTACATGGAAAATAATTTGTTGTTTATTTGAGATTCCAATTAGACTGGGTCTCCTGTATTTTATCTAGCACTCCTAAATAAGCTAAGCTTCAAACCTGAATGCCAGGTGCAGTGGCTCATGCCTGTAGTCCCAGCACTTTGGGAGGCCAAGGCAGGTGGGTCACAAGGTCAGGTGTTAGAGACCAGCTGACCAACATGGTGAAATCCCATGTCTACTAAAAGTACAAAAAAAATTAGCTGGGTGTGGCAGTGCATGCCTGTAATCCCAGCTACTCAAGAGGCTGAGGCAGGAGACTCGCTTGAACATGGGAGACAGAGGTTGCAGTGAGCCAAGATTGTGCCACTGCACTCCAGCCTGGGCAACAGAGCAAGACTCCATCTCAAAAAAATAAGAAAATCACTCTTTCGTCTCTTGGAGGTGTTGAGGGAAAAAAAAAACTTACTTTAAGTTTGTCACGTTGGAGATGAAATGCTGGTCAAGTTTTTTTTGGGACTGGATTAAACAGTTCAGACATGGCATTTCTATGAATCACATCTATATTCCTTGGGGTTCTCCAAATTGTGTTGAAAGCTGGGGAGTTGTGTTTAGCACACAGGTTATTGTACTTTGATAGCTACACAGGACTGGAAACCCATCATTTAGATTAAAATGAAATTTCTAAATGTTGTTTTAATGATGTGAAGACCACATTGCAAATGGACCTCTTTGCTGCAGCCTCTAAAATAAAGTAATTGACCCTGATGCCATTCAGCTTGGGACACATCACTCACGTCATGGTCAATTATCTCTTGGTGACTTCAACACAATGGGAGCCATTGTCCACATAATGACTGTGGGGCTTGCAGGACCCACATAACTGCAAGGGGCCCCTTGAATGCCTCACCTGCAATATATGGGCTAGCCAGAATTCATCTTTGCATCTCAGTACTTAGCACTGTACCTGGCACATTTACATTTGCAATAAATGCTTACTGAGCATCTACTCTGTGCTAGGTGAAGGGGGTCACAGGAGGTAATGAGTTAGGTCCTGCCCTTGTTATTATAGAGTTTACAGCCTGGAGAAGGTGTTCAATAAATACGAGTAGTACAGAGTCCAGTTCTTTGGGAACTGAAGGATTTCTTAGCTACTTTGCATATAGATGAGGATATTGAGCCCCAACGATAGTGCCTATCCGCATCTATATGCAAAGGAGCTAAGAAATCCTTCAGTTCCCAAAGAAGTCTGGGAGTCAGAAGACTGGGGCTCAGAAATCAAGTTTTCCATTTAGTCTTTGTTTGAACAAGTCACTAAACTTCTCCCAGCCTCAGTTTCCTTATCTATAAAATGGAGATATTATAGTCTATGTAATAGAATATTGCCACATAGCTGTTAAGGCAAAAATGAGATAATGGTCTCGAAAGTTAAAAGCATTGTATAATTGCAAAAATAATGTTTAAAAATATAGAATTGAGATTGCCAGTTGAACACTAAAACTAGAGAGACGGCTTAGCATAGTGGTTAAAAGCAGGGATGCTGGAGCCAGACTTCCTGGGTTTATATCCAGCCTCTGCCACTTATAGATCATGTAACCTTTAGCAAGTTATTTCACTTTCTATGCCTCAGTTTCCTCATTGTAAAATGAAGACAATTATGATGCTTACCATAAAAGAGCATTAATTGTGAGCATTAATTGAGTTGAAGCATACAAACATAATAAGCATCCAATAAATGTTATTTACAATCTAAATCCATTGCAACATTTGGGTATAGGAAAATGCATGTGATGTTTTTGGGCCATCAAGGCAAACTTCCCATTTAATAGTCATCCTTCCATTCCAACAGAGAGATTCATTTTAAGAATCTAGCAAAAAGAGATGCAAATTACACTGTCTGTGTCCTAAAAATTTTCAGGTCAAGAGATGTTTTTATAATCATGTACTATGATCAGAAACTTCTGAACAGCCCCCACATCAAAATATCAGCAATGGATAATGGAGAGAAATGGAAAACTGATTTATTCATTTCTGGTCAATAAAGAAAGCATGCAGTAGCTGAATTGTAAGTACCCCTGCAAAGTGAGATTTACAAGACATAATATTGGAAGACAGATTTATCCCAGTTGAAAGTGCACTGCTGTTGAAGAAAGTTCCAGTGAAATTTATAAGACGAAGCCTTTGAATGAGAAGGACTCAGAAGCCTTGGGGAGTCATGAGGTTTGTTCATGAGGCTTGCTAGGCACAAGCTGATTTGCATGTTTAAGAAGTCCAAAGTGTTTTCTGAAGATATTGCTGAGAAAAGAGAAAAACAACTCAAGGCAAGGGCATCAGCTTTGGTTAAAACTTCCTTTTACTCAGGACTGTTGGGTTGATAAATCAAAATTATGTGTCCAGTGAGGAAATGGGAAGTAAAACTGTTTCCAAAAGAAAAAAGAAAAGAAAGCAAGTGATTCATTTTGGCCTAAGTAATTGAAAATGCAGAAAGTTCGAGTGTTCCTGGTGGCCCAGTCCTGTGCTTACTTGTTACTTTTGCTGTTGTGTAGCACATTCCATGATGATTTGGAAGATGAACTATCAGCCTCAGCAAATCTTTAAACTATTTGATGAAACCAGTTGGAGTCCAACCCATAGCTACTTACAGGATTTGACTTCCTCTTCACATGGAGCAGGATCCAGAAGGAAGCAGTAGAACCATGATTGTGTTTACTTTGTGTAAAAGAAAAAAAGAGAAAGAAAGAAATGAAGGAAACAGGAAAGGAAAGAAAGAGGGAGGGGAGGAAAAAGGGAAACAATGACTTAGAAACAAGAAAGGAAAAAAAAAAAAAGGGGCTGAAAACACCCTTTCTGGCAACCTCAAGTCAGAATTCTAACTCTTACATGATAATGTCTTCTGGGTATTTGGTTCATCTTTGGGGCCCAAGTCACATCTGAGTGCAGGGTTCTAAGTGACTAAGACCCAAACAAAATGCAGAAGGTGAGCTTGTTAATGGCTCTGAATATGGTAGCCTTGAGTAGTACCACCACTCAGAGAAAGTCACTTCACATTTTCTTGGTGTTCAGGTAGAACATTAGCAATAGCACAGGGAATGAGATTTCATGGTTTCTCAGGGTTTTCCTGCCAGGAAGCTCAGGAACATTGGAAAATATCCATCCCCATTATACAACACAATAGAAAGAGTTAAATGACATGAGAAGTTAGCACCATAGATGAAAAATGCAAAGGAGGGAGATTTCATTTTTCTGGCTGAGAGAATTTAGGAAGGCTTCCTGGGGACAGTAGTTTTGGAGCTGATCCCTGGAATATTATAGAAGTCAAGAGAAAGTGGTCAGCAGGAGGGGTTATGGAGTGAAGAGTGACATAGAGGAGCAACTCAGGGCTCTCTGGTCAGTAAGAGTACTTATAAAAATGGAGGGTGGTTCTGAAAAGTTAGACAAGGATAGTAAACCTAATTACATGTCTATTTCCAATATGAATGGAGACTAAAATTCCCTTTTCTATTTGTCAACACTTAAATACTACTGTGGAGGATGGACTGTTTATACTTTGACCTAAAAATGTAATTGTTTTTCAAATATACAAATATGGAACTCATAGGATGGAAAGAGAGTAAAAGGATTGTTTAATGTAACCCATTAGTCTATGAGTAAAGTGGTTGGTTGAAAGGTCCCAAAGCTAGCCAGCAACAGGGCTGGGACTGGAATCTTAGCCTCTCAGTTCCAAATGCAGGGCTTTCTTCAGGACATTACCCTCAAGTAGCTGGTAGAGATCGCTTGGTGAATATGTGGGAGGAGCCATTTATATGCTTATGGCCCAAATAAAGAAATGGAAAAGCTGCTATAAGACTAATACTCAGCAACCATCCCCACAGGGCTCAGCAAAAATTGAGAAGGAAATTTAAAAATTCAGGCTTTGACATACATGGTTCATCTTTGCAAACAAGATTTTATGCAATCATGAATGAAATAGAAAAATAGAAATGCATTTTGTATAGGTAGAAAAAGAAATGATTGTTTTTAAGTTTCACCTGGGGTCATGAAAAGAAAAGGAAAGTGATAAGTTTTGTTGTCAGTAGCTTTTGTTCCTAATTGGTCTCAATTAATTTACAGAATTTTAGTTTCCATTCAACCAAGAACCAAGGAGACTTCACCCTGAACAGAAAGACAAACTTTGCATGTTCTCTCTTATTTGTGGAAGCTAAAAATTAAGAACTGGTTTCTGATAGGATAAGCGTAAGTATATGCCTATCTTCCAATAAAGAATGCCCTAGACTGTGAGGTCTCTGAGGGGAGTATTTTATTCATCTTTGGATCCCCAACAGCCAGTACAGTACTACCCACTGTGGCATTGAGTTGAAGTTTTAAATGGATGAAGACACCCCCATACAGTTTTATTCTTTCATAACTTGCCTTATTAAAATGACTGCCATCCAAATCCCAGCTTGAGTGTTGCTCTGGCATGTGATGTGATTTCCTGAAACATGCCTTGTGGTGGATGAATCCTTCAGCTGGGTTTAAGGACTCACTGCAATATAGATTAGATCCATTCTTTTTTTTTTTTTTTTTTAATAGAACCTGTTTAATCAAGGGCAACTTCTCTTTCCTTAACCCAGGACTAAACAAGTCATAGCTTTGGCTTTCTAATTTATCAGCCAGTAAATTACAACAGCAGAGGTCTTGTGTATGGCCAGGAATTTTCCACTCAGAGTGAAGGAGATCCTGAGGGGCCAGGCATAGTGGATTTGATATGTGACTCATGGTTTGGGTAGCATTACTTGTGAACAGAAAAAGGTCAAGCAGGGAAAAGCTCTATTCCATAAATAATAAAGTAAAATGTAAAAGTTCCTCTTCATGACACTGGAATTTTGAATGCTGCTATAAAATGATTAATCAGAAGATGTGCCATTTGTATAAGTAAGAAATGAGGGATAACTAAAGATATAGGAAATAAGGCAACTTTAAAAAGCATAGACAATTAGAATGTAAAACAGAAGCAGCTGAAGAGACCTAATTTTCATATCGTGCATCAATTTTCATAAGGAGTATCATTTCTTTCTTTAGCCTAATATTCTCTGTAGTTAGCAGAAAACGATAGTTTCAATATATATTATTGTGTTTCTAGCTGTACTGCCATTCTGAAATGTTTATGGTTAAGTACATTAAATAATCACTCAACTTGACTTCTAGGTGTGAATTAGAAGAAGTCTTATTCTAAACTTTTGAAAATATTATAGTCTTATTCTAAACATTTGAAAATATAAGTCTTATTCTAAACATTTGAAAACATTATAAATTTGCATAAAACATACAAATAAGAACCTATTATTAAAGGACTGTTACTTAAAATAAAAGAGATTGCTAGATGGTCTCTGAGACCACTTCCAATTACATGGACTTGGGAATACAAACATAAACAGACTTGGGAATGACTTTAAATGGACTTGGGAATACAAACATAAACAGAACTACAATTCTTTCACTTCCTAATTGCTTTTGCTTTTCCCAGCTGGCATTTCAGATTCATGTGTCACTTATAAGGAGGACCTTATTTCCTGTGCTTTAGTCCCTTCAACTAGATGACAACTTCCTTGTGGCACAATCTAAGCTTCTAGTATTTCCTGTAAGGTTCTGTGCCCAGTGGGCAGAAATGAGAATTAATGGAGTAAAAGCAATGGATTCCCTGATTTGGGCTAAATGCATTGATCATTACTTGGGAGATCTGGAATGCTTTTCTAACAGGTCTTGAATTTGACCTCTAACTTCATATCAAAATGAAGGAAGGAAATATGGCAGGTGTCCAAGAAGTGTGAAATAAAAAGATAAAAGGATGAAAGGGCTATAGATTGTTCTCTGCTTGGAACTAAAGGGAGAAGGCTCTGAGCTTTTTTTGGACAAATAAGAATTTGAATTGCTTTTGAGTTTTCAATGAAGCCCATGTAGGTCCCTGAACAAGATGGCAGGATGGCAGTTAGGGTGTGAGCAATGGCTGTGCTGATGGGAAGAATCCATCTGTTCAGCCTAGCATCTGCTTTTGTCCTATTTCCTTCTCTTGCCTTAGAGGAAAGAGATGATGGAGTCTTCTGAGCAGATTTTACAGTGATTGATTGATTCGAAGCACAGAATGTTAGTACTGGAAGGCTATGGAGCTGAGGAAACAGACCAGAGAGAAGTTACTCAGCAACTTCTCAACAAGAACCCTGATGTTCAGATTTCCCGAGTCCAGTGTTCTTTTCTCCACATCACTCCAAGAATGCTCTACTTGCCCTTAGTCTTTTTCCTGTTTTCATCCAATCTAGGCATTCTTGTTTTATGCCCTCTTAAACCAGAGAGTGTTTGAATGCACACCACATTTGGGGAGGGAGGTTGTTTTGTTTTGTTTTGTCTTGCTCTAGCCCTTCTGGGAGATAAGCTCAGCTCATTCAATTTATCTGCAATTTACATCATGAACAACCATTCTTCTTAGAGTAGACATGTCTCATCAGAGGTCACTCCATCCTACATTTTCCTCTGGTAAAAATAAGCACTCTGAAAGGTGACCCAGCCATAGTAGGGAAGAGGAACACAGGGGACTCCCATGACTGTGATGTATGATGATATTTCTGAAGAAAGTCATAACCATTTAGAGACCAGGTTTTGATGAATTGCAGGAAATGGTGGATTTGCAACCACTCCAGAATTCCCAGGGACTGATTGTCATCAAGCGATGATAAGAATTTTAACTAGCATATTGTGGAACCGATACCACGGCCAGTACTCCGGCAGAAGTGTTCTGTTTGGGTCTCCTGTTATATAGCATATGCCTCTGGGAGAAGAGCTTAAAATTGTTTTTAACTTGCTTGAGTCTCATTTCTATTTATCTGCTGAGGTCAGGAATCAGCAGCAAGGGGAAAAAAAGCCTACTGCAAAATACTCTGCCATGAACTTAGTGTACTCATCCTCCTTCTCTTTCCAAAAGGAATATTTTCTCCCAGGAAAAAAAACCCACATGATGGAATCATTAACTTGGGCACAGAGCTGGCAGGGAAAGGACAAGCATTTCTTCCTACATCAGTAGGTCTCCAGCCTTCAACAGCCATTGCTGCTAAATCAAGATCCAGCAGGGATATAGCTGGGCATTCTGACCACCTTTGATTTCTTGATGGGAAACCAATAAATATCAAGATGACAGCACAAGAATGCAACTGAGCTGACGGAAAGCATTTCCCCTCTGTAGGTCATGATGACTTGGTTTCATTAGAACAGTTGAGGGTACAGCCAATAACTAAAAGCAACAACAGTGAACAAAGTCTTGGTGAGAAGACCATCCAGTGATTTCCCTTCTTCTGACCCTTTGAGTAACCCAATTGCTGAAACTCTCATTATATCATTTTGAGAGTACTGGTGATCTCCGCCATCTCATTTGTAAGCTTGTCTCCATCTCCCTCTCTGTCAAGCGTGGCATCCAGCAAATAGTACATACTCCAAACACATGTTTTAAATTGATTTCTTTCTTTTAGGTGGTAAACCCAAAGAAAGGATTTTGTAGAAACAAAACCAGATCTTCCCCTTCCACAGTTATTAAATTATTCAAAGCATGACATATTTTTACCAAACCCTGTAGTGTTTTAATAAGGCCAGCTATTTAGGAAGTGGTGACAATGTGCAATCTGCAAAAAGGGGAAGCCTCGGAGATGCTGTGGTAATAATGCAGTTACTTAAAGAACATTTGAACTACAAATATCTCTGTGGTTTTTTATTTGGTTCCATACTACAGTCACTCTGAGAAATTTCTCAAACCTTGGCTAATCACTTTAAAATGTAAGGCTTAGCAAATAATCATACTTCCCCAAATGCTCTGGTCTTTTCAAACTTTACTTTTTTTTTTTTTTTTGCATTTGATAAAGGTAAGCAATTCAATGCCAAGAACAGCTAGGGAGGAAAATTGAGAGCATTTTAGCAGACAGGTGGAAAAAAATAGCTATGGCTCTGAAGTTGTAGGACAGTTTCAACTATCAATATGGAAAATAACTAACATGGAGAGTCACATTTTTGAAGGCCAGGCATTTGATTCATTGAAATAGTGGATCTGCCTGGTTTGTGTGAGTGGAGAGAAAGCACTTGATTACAGGGACTGAGCCCCAGTGTTCCAGTGTGTGCTGGGTCACATTAAGGGAAACAGCTGGAAGTATGTGTGTGTGTGTGTGTGTGTGTGCACGCGTGTGTGCACGCATGTGCATGTCTGTGTGCTTTAACTCTATTTGGAATGATATTTGCTCTTCTCAGCATCTCTTAATTTGACTAATCATTAACCTAAAGTAGAAATCTTACATATGATTCTATGTTTCCAGTAGGTGGTGAGGTAATAGAACACAAGGATTCTGCTGATTCTCTCAGGGAGCTAGTCTTAGGTCTGATGACCAGGAGGAACATTAACATGCATTGCAATGCAGCATAACTATGACTTTCTGAGCCCTTCATTTGACATGCAGAGAAGGAGCAATCCTAATGGTTTGCCTGGTATCACAAGGTTAGCAGGAGGCTCTAACTAAGCTGCTTCATAAGCAGTAGTCTCATCAAACCAACTTTATTATGAGTTTTTAGAGGACAAATGGCATGCCTTATACTTTAAAAAATATGCCACCTCTTTTAAAAATTCTTCTCTCTATCTGGCACAGTATATAATAAGAACTTAAGATATATTTGATGAATTAATGAGAAATAACTTCAGATTGGAAGTTCTTCAATTGCTGTATTGTCATAAGCTCATTTCTCAAAGGGTTCAGGTTTGAGTGTACTCACTATGTCTTCATGCCTGTATCCATAATTTTGCCTTCTCAGATGTACCCAGGGTAATCCTCCCACTTCCCACTGCAGGTGATTTCCATTCCTGTCTCTAGTGTGGTGGGCCAGTGGCTAGTGAACCCAACCATCAAAACCAGAATCTTTAAGAGAATACAGAACTCTGAGCTAGACAATAATCTAAGCCACTACTTACACTGGCATGCTAGTATGTGCAGGGTAAATGCATTTCTATATAACTCCTTTTGATAATAATTGTAGTTGACATTTTAAGTATCAATGATTTGCATGGCCCAAATCTGGATATATACTACCACTTTTGCACCCTTTAGGTCAGGTATGAGAATTCCTGTTTTACAAGTAAGGAAATCATGTCTCAGAAGGGCACACAGCAAATCAGTAGCTGAGCTGGGATCTGACTTCATGTCTCTCTGGCTGCACAGTCTGTGTTCCTGCTGCCAATGATACTGCTGCTCTAAAAGCTGCTTTAAGAGGTTGTAATGTTGAAGAATTATTCTGTATGCTCTTATACCCAACTATTTATATTTTTTAATAGACTTAGGACTTTCAATTTCTTAAACAAATACATCTACTGCTATCTCTTTATTGAAATTAAATTAAAATGTTTGTTTGCTTATTTACTTATTTATTTTACAGACAGTGTCTCACTGTATCATCGAGGCTGGAATGCAGTGGTGCCATTATATCACACTACAGCCTTGAACTCCTGGGCTCAGCTATTTTCCCATCTGAGCCTCGCAAGTAGCTGGGACTACAGGCATGTGCCACTACCCTCGACAAATTTTTTTTTTTTTTGTAGAGACAGGGTCTCTCTGTGTTGCCTAGGCTGGTCTTAAACTCCTGGCTTCAAGGGATTATCCCACTTCGGCCTCCCAAAGTGTTAGGATTACAGGCCTGAGCCACAGGACCTGGCCAGCTATCTTTACAATAACCAAACATATTGTATAAGGCTGAAATTATTTAGATTCCAGACACAGATGGTAAAAACGCAGTTATGAAAAGGTAAGTAATTGCTCAAGGTAATTCCTCTGGAAAATGGCAGATCTACTAACCTCTTTCATATCTCTTCACTCTTCTCTATTTCATAAATAACTCCCTGTGTAATGCACTTGGCCCATGTACCGAAAAACTGATATGAGCCCATTGTGAGTTATCCGTTGCCATCATATAAAAAAGTCAATGGAGAAGCCATCGAGGTAATCCTAGGCCCTCATTTCCCCATGCTATACTCTGTTTATGACTTTAACATGACTCTCGGGGTATTCATAGAATCATTCTGCATGGATATGGTTATGTAGTTGGAGGATTTGCAGTTTAAGTAACCAGAGCATTTCTCTAAGTTTCAGCTTCAGATTCCTTTGTTGGGATGACATCTTTGACACAGCAGGAAACCTCTAAGTGATTTGGAATGTAAACAGGCTCCATGATTGTTTTCACAATTGTGTCTTAGCTGATAATTTGCATACCTAGCTGTCAGGCTACCTAGCACTGCCCTCCCTTCCCCCCTTTCCACAACACTATAAATGGAATCTGGGGAGGCTGCGTGGACTATTGACTTCCACTTAACAGTGGGTGGCAGGAATTCAGAAGTTTAATCCCAGACCTGCCTGCTACTAATTTCCTGGATGGCTTTTGGTTCATCCATTAATCTCTCTCTATCACTGTTTCCTTCTCTGGAGGAGATAGCAAGAATAATGGGATGTTTTATGCATTAACACATTTATGATCCTAATGTGCTCTGTAAAAGCATGGCTTTCTGGGAATGCTCTGTGGTAGAAGGTAAATCAAAAGAAATCCAGTTCCTTGTTCTTTAATATGAAATATTGACGGAATCTATCTTTTTGTGGCTTCCACAGTTGAAACTAGAACTGAGATGAACTAAAGAACTGAGTTTTTAGTATGAAAAACACTGTATTTTCAAATGCTCAGTCCTGGGCTACCAAATAATAATCACAGAGGTACCTTAAAGTAAGGATGAGTACATGTACATGAGGGTATTATCTTAGCATCAGGACTAATAAAATTAAAATCTCATACTTTCTCAAGAGAAGCATTTTCATTAGTCATGGTGGATATGAAGCTGAAACTGGTCTCATTAGGACTTTGGCTGGAAGTACTTTTTTTTTTTATAACACAACACTTTGGTTATGCATTTTACAAATATTTTACTGCATCAGCATGACTTATATGAGACCAGGGAGGACAAAATAACCTCTAAGATGTCATTCTGGATGAACTGCATTGCACATTCTGTAAGAAATGTCCTTGCCCATTTTGTCTCCATAAATTCTTCAGCCTCCTAGGAAGAGATGGGGAAGCTCTAAGGAGAACTCAAATCATGTGTGCAGTGACCCCATGCAAGATAGAATTAAAATGTGCTTCAGTTATAAAACTGCAGTCCAGTCCAATCTTATTTTTAAAAACTGATTCTATAATTTAAATGTGCTGGCTTGTTTTTATTCTTTGACATTTTCTTTATTCAAGGACTATTGTTTCTGACATAAGAACTAGGAAAGTTAGCAAATAATCAAAACTAGCTCATTTTTAAAGACACCATCCAACTCCATAGATTTTTCCTTGTAAGGTAAAATTATAGTGTCTGCCATTTCAATGCATTACTAGCAAACCCAATCAAAGTGTGTCTGCCATTTCAATGCATTACTAGCAAACCCAATCAAAGTGGATCATGCGGTTATATGAAAAAAATGTAACTAAAGATAAATCTGGCAAAAGCCTTGAGGAGATAAGTTGCTCTGAAACAGGCCATTTTGCAAAGTATCCACATTGGGCCTTCAAAAATCTCTCTTACTGGAAAATGATGTGGACAGTCTTTGTCAATAGACCTGAATATTCACCATAAAGACACAGTGTGTAAAATGTAGCAAATGCATGAGCTTTTCTGAAACTTATTTGTTTGGGTTTTCCTAATCTATCTATCCTTGAAACATTTATAATTAGTATCATCAAGGGTTTAGATATAATACTAATGTTAACTTGTGTGCAGTACATCAAAAATCTCTTTGATAAGGTTAAGAATATTGTGGGAGACATGCAGTTTAGATTCATTTAAGTAATAATGAATCCCATGTAACTTCCAAATTGAAAATTCTCTTTTAGAAACTTTCTGGTGATTGTGATCTAGGTTATTCAGATCTACTTTCCTGTTAAAAGCAATAAAGATTGCTGGTTAAAATTTTTATTTAAAAATTAACTTTTAATTGCTCAAAAAATAATGAGGAAATTCAAGGTAAATGTATGGACGAAAGTCAGTATCCATACAGGTAGCTAGAATATTTTAATAAACAGGCTTCTTATGCCCTTGTGCAATAGTCCATGCAACATGCTTAGATTTGGGTTAGTGGCTCAGTGGAGTAAGGGGGACAAAAGTCATGACCCAAGTCATGCTGAAGTTGGAGAGCTTTATGGCATATTCTCCTCAATTAAGTTGGAACTCAAAGAGCTATAGGGCTGAACAAGAACTAAACTCACTCTCTTCTTCTTAATTGTAAGGAGTGTAAAAAAACTTCCTGGATGCTGAGCAGAGCAGTAGAAAAGAAGTAATGAGGGAAAAATTTAAAACAGAAATCCCTATCCCTGAGATAGCTACAGACTGGTACAGATTTGTAGCCTGGACATATATAATCTTGGTGAGCCTAGACCTCAAGCCTTGGTTTGAGACAGTTCCTGCCTAGTAGTATACTAGATGCCTGGCAGAAAGCAAATATGAATGTTCTGTGGTGCACAGAATTACTCATTCTAGGTAGCAGATTATTTTTCAAAGACAATGATCAGCATGCACTCAAAGATAACTAGACACCCAAGGAAACAAGGTAACATGAGTGATAACTAGCAAAAACAACAGACAACAGCAGAAATAGGTCAGCCCAGATATCATATTTGGGATGTTTAGGCATAGATTATAAAACAAGTAATATAATCAAGTTTAAAATAATAAACCAAAAGTTCAAAAATATCTACAGGAAATAAGAAACCATAAAAAAATGACAGAGAAGATATTTAGGGTTTCAAGTTCTTATAATGTAACTAAAACCTGCAAAAGAGTACAAATCACATCACTTCTTATTCCTGGAGCTTCTTCTCCAATTCTGATTAGCAATGAAATTTTTAAGATGGTCAATGTCTTTGTAAACTTCAAGGAATCAGGTAACACAATATAGCTTGTTTATGCTGTCTATGACATAATTATTACAGCAGGTCAGTGGAAATAATTGTTCATGACCCCTTCTCACACAACATAAACCTCCAAACAAACAGGAATAAACTGAGTTCCATTTAGTTGGTTCTAGCACATAGTAAGTGGTAATGTAAATAATCAGCATTTTATGTTTTGCCACACAGGATGTTATTTTAGCACTTATAGACAGAGGAGGATTCAGGCATAGATGAGACAATCTTATAAGACAGTCTTTTTACAAATCTCACTTTTAATAACAAAGACAGACTGAGACTAAATTCAGGATTTCTGTTATTGAACAGTTAATCTTCTTTTGAGTATTAACTGTTTCTACTGTAGAATTTTTTTGAACATTCATGTTAAGGTATGTTTTCTGAATGTGTGTTTGTGTTTATGTGTATGTATATATGTGGCAGATTTGTGTTGGGTGTATATGTGTGTGTATATCTGAGTGTTATGTAGGAGTGGTATAAGATTGTGTTTGTAAGAGTGTGTACATGAGTGGTATGTGGTGTGTGCAGTATGGGTATGCCTTTACCATTTACATTTCTGAAATGGGACTCAGTGCTTTGGGTCATAAATCAGGACTTCCTTCTTTTCTGAGTTTTAAACTTACTGCTGACAGCAGCTTGTAAATAAGTTCCCCTAAACACCCACACACAATGGAAGAATAGGGATCTAGACAGTTGGGCTGAATTCCTGCAGACTTATGAGAAATTTGCTCCAATTTGTTAAAAACCTTCTCAAAGTGAACATGAGCCAAAGACTGGGACTGTGAAAAGTGATGTTTACATGGTCTCCCAATATTGTGATTTGATCTCAGAAATTTCTATGACTGAAAGAATACAGACAGCTTAAGAAGTTCCATTAATGCTTCTAGGACCAGGCTTAAAGAATCATATACCGTGTGTGTGTGGGGGTGTGTGTGTGTGTGTGTGTGTTGTACATGGTATTGTGTGTGTGATGGTGGTGGTATTTAATGTGTGTGCCCATGTGTGCATTCATGTGTTGCATATGTATGCACTGTGGTGCTTATGTGTGTTTTCTGTGTGTGATGTGTATGTATGTGTGTGGTAGCAGTGTATGTGGGTATATGTGATGTATGTGGGTGTTGTGGTACATACATGCTTGCATCCTGTAGGTTGCATTAGGAAATGATGACTTTGGGGTTCTGGATATGTCCAAATGCCCTTTACTTTGTCAATTCTTTCACTTTTAAATAAACTTCTGTCAACATGATAAAGTTGTTGTTGCAGTACTTCCAATGTAAAATCATTATAAAAATTGTAAGTAAAATTAGGAAAAGAATGAGTGATTTTAATAACAGCTAGAATTATTTTAAGTGCTTTTTTGGAAGGGTAGTTTGGGTTCCCTCTAAAAAAGGGTGCAAAGGACCCCTTTGTTGAAGGGTAGTTGTTTCTTTTCAATGATGCTCTGAAGGTGGTTTTCACAAGTTTCTGGCACTCAGTAGCAGCTCAATAAATATTTCTCAAATAAATGAGGTGGATACATTAGTGATAGAATTAGTCCCTGTGCCTCAGGTTTCTTATCTATAAAATAGTAATAAGAATACTACCTACCTCTTGCAGACATGAGAATTCAAAAAGTGAGTACAGGTAAAATCCTTAGCATAGTGTCTGGCACATAGAAAATGCAATGTAAATTGTATTACTGTTACAATTTATCATTACAATTTAATAATTGAATTATTATTATGGTCATGGTAATTGCTCTCATTCTATGTAAACAGGAGACTAAGGTATCGGAATATTTTGATTTTCAGATCACACATCTAATTATGTCTAAGAAATGATCAGGTTGACTTGGATGTTATCTGCCTGTCCTTACCCTGTCTCATTTGGGGGAGAATTTCTGCATATAAGAAAAGTGTGAAAGTTGTGTCCAAGTCTCTAACAGCTTGCACAGAATCAAAACCCATGATCTTGGGCCAGGGTTTCCTGGGAAGTCCCCTGATTGTCAGGAGCACCCTCTTTCTGGTCAGCTCTCCAACTTCCTTAATTACAGTAACCCCCTGTGCTGAGCTCCCCTGTAATCTGGGAAGAGAATGGTTTTCATCTGCCTGGAAGGAGTACGTGTGACCTGAACAAATCAATCTTGCAGCCGTCACATTCTCTGCTGCAGGAGCAATTATTCATTTCTTTTCCTAGCTGATTGTTGAGGAGCTGAGAATAGCAGGCACTGAGCAAATGGGATCAACATGAACAGAGACCAAGAGCTTTGGGGAAAGTGCAGCCCAGGGCTGAAGAACACCACCCTTCCCTCCCTCAGCACCACATTGGCCTCTAGTGGCTCGCAAGCAGCTGACAGACGGCTCAATCATTTCCTCAGGGCCAGTGCGCCAGCTGGCTTTGACATTAGTGCTCAGGCCCTGACTGACAGGGGACTTGTCCTTGGCTGCGCCCTGGAGGGCTGTGAGAGTCTATTCAAACTCCTCCTTTAGCCTGTTGATTTACTGTCCCTCTTGGCTGGTTGTTGATCCATTTTTCCTCTCCGTTTGCTCACAGGGCACCCCAGAAACCATCCTCTAGTAATATATTTGGTTTATGATTTCCTCAGGAGCTAAGGAAGAAAAACAACCTCAGCAGTACACCTGTTGTATTTTAATGTGCACAAGGCCTTTCAGCTAGGAACGCACAGAAAGAAAGACTGTACAGGTCCCAGGGCCATATGGAGCTCACATTACTCTATCAGGATACCAGCAGAAGCTGCATTAGGTCCCTTTGAAATAGATTTGCTGTTTTATTTATAGCTCTGTTTGGAGCCTGCTGCCTATATGTCTGACTTTGGCCAATGCACCAATAAAGAATATGATTCCAAACAGCAATTATCCAGGAGACAGTGATGACCTAGAAGCAACCAGTGTGCACTGCAGATGTGCGGGAGGCCTGCTCCGTCACAGCTGAGGTTTAAGGGCAAATACAACCAGTTCATTACTGACTTCCTCTCAGACATAAAAGTTGGGTCACATGTCCCCTGCCCAGTGCTTAAGAGATACTCAGCTGGTCTTGAAGGAAGTCAGGCCAAGAGAAATCAAGTCTCCTCTGCTTCTTCGTCTAATTTCTTCTCTATCAGACATCCATGGAATGGGTGCTTGGAATAAATATGCGTAGGGAATATATTTAGTTTTTAGTCTGGACTGGGAGTATTTAGGGAGTGAGCAATATTCACCCATACGATATGAAGCAAACTGGTGTCTGACCTTTTTGGATTAGGTATGGATTTTAAGGGTTAAATAAGTCCCTCTCTCTGTCTCATTTTCCTTGAATTTAAAGTGAAATTGAAAGAAAGTAAGAGGGATTGGGGCATAGAAAAAGGGAGCTGCAGTAAATGTGTACCACTGCAGGTGTATGTGTATGTGGGAAGCAGGTGACTATGTATAAAAGGGTAGTCTGGTCTGTAATTCCTGGGTTTAAACCTTACACCAGTGGTTCTTAAAGTGAGGTTCCAAACCAACCAGTATAAGCAACACTGGGAAACATGTTAGGAATTAAAATTTTTCAGGCCCCGCCTCAGAGCCACTGAAACAGAAACTCTGGGGTCAGGTCAGGTGATCTGCTTTATCACGCTCTCCTGGTGATCTTGCTCTACACCAACAATGTTTTATTAATCATCTATTTATTTATTTATTTATTAGAGTGGAAGAGAACATTAGCTAGGGAGAAAGAAGTACCACGCTTAGGACAGAAGAGGACTTTTAGCACAGGAATCACAATGGCGCCAAGTATTTTCACAAGAAATAAAATAATAGTACAAACTATGCAAAATTATCTCTGATTGCTTTGATCTGGGCAAAAGAAGGATTTCTTTCTCCCATGCTTCAGGGAGGAAGGTTTGGAAGGCATCCTGCTGCAGTCTTCCCTTCGGGTGTCTAACAATGGCCTGCAGGTGCTAATCAACACACCTGCAAAGTCCTGTCAACACACACCCTGACAACTTTTAATAATCTCCAGCTGAAACGATCCTAGGTCCTGGGAGAATGCTGCCCTCTTAACATCTGGGAGGAATCTCAATTTTAATGCCAGATCCAAAAGACTCACCCTCAGGAAACTGCCAGGTACTAAAGGTACATTCTTGGGAGGCTCTGGTCTTTGCCAGAGTTTAAGACTGATGCCTCAAACCTTGGCACTCCCAATTCAGGATTAATTATTTGATTCAGTTTCCGTGGGTTACCCAACATGGCGCATGGTCATCTTGTGAAACTCAGTGAAGAAAACCAAATGCCTTATGTAAGTCTAGCAGCTAGAAAAGGAAAGGAGTTGCTCCTAAGATCAGATGCGGGGAGAAAGGAGAGAAACAGGAAGAGAGGTGAAGGGATGGGGGAGAAACAGAGAGAGAGAGAGAGAGAGAGAGAGGGAGAAAGAGAAATGAACCATGCACTTGAGGATTAGTGGGCAAGTGTAGCTGGAAAGATTTCAGATCCTTTATTGGGCTCAAGCAAAACTCTAAATATTGTTTCATTTTGTGTTTGCCTGAGATTCGTGGCTACAGAAAAGTAGGTCGATATCAGTATGGATGTGTGTACTTCCTGGGGAAAGGTCAGATTTGTTCATCTACTGTTGTTACCTGTGTTAGTTTGCTAGAATTTCCAATAAAAAGTACTACAGACTGGGTTGCTTAAACAACAGACATTTATTTCTCACAGTTCTGGAGGCCAGAAGTGTTAGATCAAGGTGTTGAAGGGCTTGTTCCTTCTGAGGGCTGGGAGACAGAGTCTGTTTCATGCTTCTCTTTTAGCTTCTGGTAATTTGCTAGCATATTTTGTGATTCTTGGCTTGTAGACACATAACCCCAATCTCATGTTCACATGCCATTCATGTTCACATGTCATTCCCCCATGTGCATATCTATTTCTGGGTCCAAATTTTCCTTTTTTGTAAAGACACCAGTCATATTGGATTAGAACCCAATTTATGACCTAATTTTAACTTAAGCGTCCCTGTAAAGACCATGTATCTAAATAAAGTCACATTCTGAGGTAGGTTAGGTTTTCAACATGCAAATTTTCACAGATACAATGCAACCCATAACATTACCTTTCTGGCTAGGACACAGTGGCTCATGCCTATAAAACACTTTGGGAGGCCAAGGTGGGTGGGTCACTTGAGCTCAGGAGTTTGAGACCAGCATGGGCAAATGGTAAAAACCTGTCTCTACAAAAAATACAAAAATTAACCAGGTATGGTGATGTATACCTATAGTCCCAGCTACTTGGGAGGCTGAGCTGGGAGGATTGCTTGAGCCTGGGAAGTGGAGGTTGCAGTGAGCCAAGATCACACCACTGCACTCCACCTTGGGAGACAGAGTGACAGAGCAAAACACTGTCTCAAACAAAACATTACCTTTCCATTTCTTCTTGAGTAAAATGTAGTCATCAAACTACTTGCCTCTGATAAGCCTGCATTGTTATTGGGAAAGAGTTCAAATCTCATTTAGTGATGAAAGTGCCTCTGATCAGTCTGTGTCATTATTGGGAGAGTTCAATCTAATTTTAGATTGAAGGTGAGCTGAATTGGTGGAGCAGATTGCATTTTTCAAAGAGCTAAAGCTTCTCTCTCCCCAGATATTCTTCTGCAATATGGCTGTGCCACTCTCTATCAACAGGTGGAGTCTAATTCCACTCCCCCTCAATCACAGTTGTTACCTGTGACTCTAGAATGCAGTGCAAATACTGTTCTAGAACTTCTGAAGGCAGGGCCTATAAGAAGTCTTGCAGCTTCCACCTATACCTCTTGGTGTGTTGGCTTAGTATAGAAATGCCCTCATTTAAATGCCTTCTTCCTGTGGGGAAGCCCAGGAATCCAGTGGAAGGCCCATGTGAGGGAAATAAAGACCCTTTAGCTGAGCTTCCACTTGACCATCAGTATCGACTGCCAGCCATCTGAGGGAACCATTTTGAGTGTCCTGCCCATTGAGCCTTCGGGGTGCAGCCCCAGCTGATATTGATTCAAACAACCCATGAGAGATTCCCAAGGGAGAACCATGGAGCTGAGCCTCTGTCAAACCACATAACTTGGCCACATACAATTTACCTAGGAGTGCAAGAGCTGCAACAGCTTAGAATGTAGCTTGCAGTGGGCATGACTCTGTGGAGTCTTTGAGTTAAAACCCCCTTTTCACCTTGCTGTCTATGTCTATGAGCTGGGACAGGAGTAACAGCCTCATTAGAGGGATACCTTATTACCAGACTTTCACTGTATTCAGTGTTCCATTTTAGGAACATGGCGTATGGGATGTGTCTCCAAAGTGAGCCTTTCAGAGTTTCCTAATGCTGTGGAGCAGATAGATAGGTTGCTGTTGTTGTTTCAAGCCATAAAGTTTTAGGATGGTTTGTTACACAGAATTCAATAAAACAGTTGTCTATGGTGTTTAAAAAAAGGAGCCCCTAATTTTCTAATCTGTATTCTTAACATTTTATAGACTCACATTATGCCTCTACTTTTATAAAGCATTGTCAAACTCCTTGTATTTTACAAGGTAAATTAAAATACAATTATTTGCATTGCCAAAAATTTTTTCATTATGCCGAAAGAAAGATATTCTTAGTAAAAATGTATGTGGTTCACCACATGACAATACATATTTTGACAGGAAGAATTATTTGATATTTTATGAAAAGTTTTCCTGATTTGTTTTTCACAGTTGATATAGAATCCTGAGCCTAAGTTCTTGAGAGCCTTGGATTTGGGATCTGGAATCCAGTCCAGGAAGTGCTTCCACATTTCTTAAAACTAAGAATGGAAAGAGTGTCTCCTTTTTTTTAAAAAAAAAAAATTATGTTCTACACAGAAATGATAGATTCAAATACTTTTTAAAAATGTGAATAGCTATTTTTTTTAAAAAAAGGCGAATTAAAAGTATATAAGTTTTCTGCATGTGCTCAATAATTAAACAGGGAAGGAGAGAGAATAAAAGAAAAGTGGGGAGGAAAAGGTGCTGGTGTGTGATACCTTTGAGTTTTATCAAAACTGAGACATTTGGGATGGAATTTGTTGTACTAGACTACTCTAACATGCCATTTTGGTATGTGCCTTAAGGAGGCAGAGATTCATGGCACACATTTATGGAGGAAATCCTGATACAGGGTTTCTAAATTCCTGAGCTGTGTGGTGGGAGGAACTATTAGGTAATTTATACTTTAGATATGGAACATTAATCTCAGTTTAACAGCAGGCTTAGTGAAACAGCAATCTTTTTTTATAAAGAGGGATTTAGTTTATAATTTTCTAAGAAGGAGCATTAAAGAAATAATATGCAATCATCAAATTCTGTGTCTAGAAAGAATTATTACCAAAATGTGAACCATCTCCTTGATAGAGAATTATTCAGTTGATTATAATTTAGTCTCTTTAATGTGAATGGTGATTAACAAAATAAATGTAAGGTCTTCATGGTCTTGTGTAGAAAGAGCAAAGGGAGCAGAGTGGAGGAAGAGAACAGAAAGCATAAAGACAGAGAACAGCTTTCATAATTGTCAGCAATTTCATAAAGTCTCAAACTAGAATATGCAGCTACAGATTTAATTCATAAATATGCATGAATATACATGGCCCTAAAACCAGATTTGGGAATGCCCAATGATAGCTTTCATTGAATCCAGTTTTCTAATCCTCTTTCATGCCACAACCTTAAACTAATCAAGCAGCCAACCAACCAGCAACAAATAGATTTGTTCATTCATCAGTATATTTTAACTGAGCACTGAGTACACACAGCACACTTGGTTAAGCTTGCTATGCCATGGGGAGAAACACACATACACATGGGGAGCTTATTGTCTAGTAGGGTAAATTTCAAATAAACACAGAAAGAGACTGTAATGTTGAAACTGAATGAGTTCCCTGAAGACGGTTAATATGTGTTTATGAAAAACATAGAATAAAGATATTAAGCATAGTGAAGAAATGAAGGAAAGATCTCTTTCACTACAAAGTGACAAGTGGCCTCAGAAACAGGCTGAGTAAGAGATAACTAGGTGAAGAAGGGAGGGAAGAGTGTTCTAGACAGAAGACTAGCATGTACCAAGACTTTATGGAATCAAAAACTGCTGTACGCAGTGCAAGACAGGCCCCAGGGGCTGAATTCACCGTATGCCCACCCCACCTCCAGGTCCAACTCATGCCTCCCTCTTTTGTCTCCCATGGTCCAGCCATCTGTAGCTTTTAGTAGCAGGAAAGGTATTCATACCTTCAACTAGTCCCAAGACAATCTGCTTTCAAGCTGGTGGGAGAGAGGAAACCCAGTAGGAATGACCTTGCCCAATGTGTGAAGAGCACATTAGACTGAGTCAGTTAAACAAAACCTTTCCTTAAAGGGACAGCAATGGCAGGTGAGCTCAGAAGCCTGGGTCATGCCTGGAGTCAGGGAACGTGATGAGGAAAGGTCAACAAAAATAGGGAGCAAGGAAACCCTCAGATAACAGTTTCATTTTCTGACTTTAGGGGTAGAGACAAATATTCTTAATTCTTCATTCCTGGCACATTTTCATCATTGCCCTTAGCAAGGGATCCCTTGCTTTAATCTATATAGGTGTGTCTACATGTATTCAATTATTTTTTTGCATGTATTTATTCTCCATTGCCTACTGGCACTCTCTAAGGGATTTGTTATGTGTCCTTCAAATTGTATGTATCTTGAAATTGTGTTGTTTTCTGTATGGATGGATGGACTTTTAAATTATCATAAAAATTATTGCACTATAAATGTCATAGTTTCTTAATTGTGTTTTACATAAAGCATTGCTTTTAAATCTATTCATGATACCATATATTCCATGCGCCACATCTAAGTTCTGCATAGTATTTCTGGGTGGGCTTCCATCACATTCTGCTTACCCATTCCTTGAGTAATGAGCTCCTAGATTGCTTCCTTATTCCTGATATCACAAAATCCTGAGATGAACCTCCTCCTCTGGATCAGTCAGCATTCAATTAGAGAAGTAGATCCACTAGGTAGGATATAAAATGAGTTTATTATCAGGACTTGAACGTATGCAATTTTTATAGTTGGTTAAATGGCTTATATACAGATGTCGTTGTTTCTGTAGCTGGTACTAGGCCTGAAGTCTGCAGGGCAGGGAGCTGAGAAGGAAAGACAGAAAGTAAGGGAAAGCAAAGACTCACTGGAACCTGCAAGGATGATCTGAACCTCTCTTGCTGCCTCCAAGCTTCTTGATGGTGTGGTGACTGCAGGAGAAGCTGGAGCCCATTGTCGTGGAACTAAACACCTATCTGGCCCAGGATTTGGAGAAGAAGATGATGGAGAAGGAGAAAGAAGAAAAAGAAGAAGAAAGGAAAGAAGAAGAAAGAAAAGAAGAAAGAAAAGAAGAAGGAAGAAGAAGAAGAAGAGGAGGAGGAAGAGGAAGAAGAGGAAGAAGAAGAAGTCAAATTGACTAGTTGTCACAGTTCAAATCCATTGTGCACACTATTGTGTTTTGTGGACCTATGTGAGTAGCTTTTTGCAGGAGACTTCTCAGAACTGGACTGCTTAGTCACAGAGTGTATACACATTCAATCTGACTACACAGTGTCATATTGTTCATCATAAAGGCTACACCAGGCAATACTTCCAGCTGCAGGGGCAAGAGTTTCTGTCTTTTTGCATTAAACAACTTCTCTACTTCTGTAGATCTGGCAGATGTAAAGTCGTATCTTATTTTAATTCAATTTCAAATTTTAATGATTTATCATACATGTTAACGTGACTGCATATACTTGTTAACAATGAGAGTGTCATGTTTTTGGAGTATTCTGTTAATATTCTTTGTCCATATTTCTACTGAGATTTTTATATTTTGCATATTGATTTTCAGAAAGTTTTTTTTGTATTCTAGGTATTCATCATATATAGATTTAGGTGTTGAAAATATCTTTTTCTCATTGTCACTTTCTGTGAAATTTGTCTAGAGTGTCTTTTGTTAAATAGAAATTCTTAATTTTGATGTAAGAAATATTTTCCATCTAAAAGATTTCTGCATTTAGGTAACATATTTTCTTTACCCAATCTATAATTCCTTTTGATACTTCTTTTTAATACTGTTAGGGTTATTGCAGGGAAAATCCCCAAGGAAGATCAGATGAAAATGAAACAATATAGATAAAAGAGGAAGCATTAAATAACGTTGATTTCATTCTCAAACTCTTTTCTATGTAGATGATTGTGTCATTTGTGAATAGACAATTGTATTTCTTACTTTATAATCTTTATGCCTTTTGTTATTTTTCTGCTTTATTACCCTGGCTAACACCTTCAAAACAATATTTCATCAAAGTGGTAGAAGCAGATATCCTTGTTTTATTCCCAATTTTAGGGTAAAAACATTCAGTCTTTCATCATTAAATATAATTTTAGATTTGGGGTTTTGTATATGTAGTTTATCAGGTCAAGGAAGTGCCTTTCTATTCCTAATTTGAAAGTTATTTTCATCGACGGATGCTGAATTTTGTCAAATGCTTTATCTGCATCTGTTGATAATCATTATTTTTCTCAGTGTATTGAAATGGTGAATCATATTCATTAATGGCCAAATATTAAACAACCTTGCATTTCTGCCAGATTTTTAGCACTTTAATCTCATAGATACCTGTATTTTTAAAAACTATGGTTGAGATCTCTTTGTTGCTAAACTGGGTTATAGAGCCTATTAAGTATAAAACGAGAGAAAGAGAGAGAGAGAGAGAGAGTTGGGGTTGGGGAAATGAAGGGTTAAGAAAAGGGGCTAAGAGGAGTTGAGAGTTTGTGGAGTGGAGAAGATAAAGTGGTTTGCAGTTTGGCACTTTAGAACACTTGATGATTAATAGTAATTTTCCACTAACTGTCCTTCTGATGAGAATACCCAAGTAAAAAGCCTGATTAGAAGTTGAGGTTTTAGGATTGGCTTTTTGAGTGACTCTTGGATAAGTGCTTCAGATTTGTTGGTGACAGAGCAGGAGAGATGAACAGGGTTTGACTCCTGCAGCCTCTAGACGGCTGCCTTAGGATCCGGGCAAGTGCAGCCTGCCTCAGCTCCCGGACTCCTGGGCCTGCTTTACATTCCAGCAGCACAGGGCTGTGTGCTGTCGCCTGCTCTTCCTGATTAACCTGTACTCATCATGCACATCTTTGACCAGCACTGTCCACTCTATTAATGGAGGTAGGTCCAGCTGGAATAACTTGTGCATCTCTCATTATGGAACTTCCACAACGTCTTGTAATTATCTGTATGTATGTGCATTTTCCCTACGGGCTGGAAGTTTCTTGAGAACAGGATTTTTGCCTTTATTCAGCATTTAACAAAATTAGTATGCCTCCAGATTACACGGGGAACTTGTTAAAATGCAGATTCTGATTCGGTAAGTCTGAGGTGTGGCATGAGACTGCATTTTTACCAAACCACCAAGTGATGCCAGTGTTATTGGTTCTTGGCCCATAGTTTGAGTAGCGAGGCTTTCTTGTGCTCTCAGGATCCAGAACAACGTGTCTCATTGGGCTTAATGCGAAGGGAAGCCATTTGTTGTTATTCCACTGGATCTCAGTTCTGGCTTGGAATGGAGGCTGGGCATTGGTAGGTTTTAAAGCTTGAATGTACCCCTTGGATTAAGAATCACTGGTTAAGCCTATCAACTCTTTGAAGATCACAGGACCCGGTGTACTGGGGCCACTTAACATAAGTTGAGTAAATAAACTCCTTTATCTTGGCCCAGATTCAGTGTTTCTAAGATACTTTCATGTCTTCAGAGTGGGCAGAAAATTTTCTTTAAAAGGAAGGTCGTGCTGGAAGTGACACATTTATGAGGTGACAATGTCAAGGGTGAGTGTGTCGGGGGCCCTGAATTAGGAAGTAAGCCCACCCTAGTGACATCTTGCCACTCAGAGTGGGTGGTAGAGAGGTCCCACTAAGGAAGTCAGGTCTTTTAAAGTTGCTGCAAGAAAGAAACTTTGCCCGGATTATATTCTAAGTAGTCCCTTAACTGCTCTTGGAACAATGAGCAAATTGGAATTAAATAGTTTCTTGTTTAGTCTGCTCATTATTTCAAAATATTTACTACAGAAGTAAGTAGGAAACCAAACTGACTGAAGCCCAGGCATCCTAGCAAACAGGAGTTTCAGGAAACCTCTACTGGACTTCAGAAGAATTTTAGTTTTCAAGTACTGAAAAACTTAAGATAGTCTCTGAGAGAGGCCTTAACAATGAATAAAGACAGGCCTGGAGCAATGGCTCACGCCTGTAATCCCAGCATTTTGGGAGGCCAAGGCCGGCAGATTGCCTGAGCTCACGAGTTTGCAACCAGCCTGGGAAACACAGTGAAACCCCGTCTCTACTAAAGTACAAATACTACTGGAGCGTGGCGGTGTGTGCCTGTAGTCCCCGCTACTCGGGAGCTGAGGCAGGAGAATTGCTTGAACCCGGGAGGCAGAGGTTGAAGTGAGCTGAGATCCACCACTGCACTCCAGCCTGGGCGACAGGAGACTCTGTCTCATGAAAAAAAAAAAAAAATACAATGGGTCAGGAAGGCTCTTGGTACTAGAAGAGGCAAAACGGTTATTTGAAAAGTAGACTGTAGGAGAGGCTATCTTGAGTCAAATGGCTTCCGAGAATGTCCGGTGGGTCAAGTTCAGCTAGTATTCAGCAGCTGGAGACTGACGTGTGCTGGTCAGCAGTCTCTACCAGCTCAGGAGAACTTATAACAAAATTTCTGGCAGCCCTGTAAGTCAGTTTTTAACTACTGTGTAGCCTTAAACTCCTAGGCTTAAGTGGCACGTACCATCACAACCATGCACAGCTAATTTACAAAAAGGTTTTGTTTTGTTTTGTTTTGTTTGTAGAGACGGGTCTCGCTATGTTACGGAATTCTATGATCAGGAATTCTTGGCCTCAAGCAATCCTCCTGCCTTGGGCTCCCAAAGCTCTAGGATTGCAGGTGTGAGCCACTGAGCCCTACCAAGAGTGTATGGTGTTTTTAGCTGTTATATTATAAATTGCTTTTAAGAGTTCTGTAATTTTTGCTCTTATATTTAGGTTTTGATACATTTGAGTTAAGTTTTATGCAGTGTGATACGGGGGTCCAGCTTCATTCTTTCGCATGTGGCTACTTAGTTGTCTCAACATCATTTGCTCAAAGACTATTATCGCTACATCAAATGGTCTTGGCACCCTTGTCTGTAATCAGTTAACAGCAGATGTATAGGCTTATTTCTGAATTCCCAATTTTATTTGATTGATTTATATGCCCATACTTGTGTCAGTAGCACACTTTCTTATTATTATTGTTTTGTAGTAAGTATTAAAATACGGACCTCTGAGTCCTCCTACTTTATTTTTCTTTTCCAGGATTGTTTTGGCCATACTTGGTCCCTTGAAGTTTTGTATGAATTTTAGAATCAGCTAATTTGTATAAAGAAATTTACAGGATTTTGACAGGCATTGCACTGAATTTAGAGATTAGTTTGATGAGTATTGCCATCCTAACCATGTTAGGTCTTCTGATTTGTGGGCATGGGATATTTTTCCATTTATTTAGAGCTTCCTTAACTTCTTCCACAATGCTTTGTAATTTTCAGAGTACATGTTTTGCACTTTTTTGGCTAAATTTATTCCTAAATATTGAATCATTTTGATGCTGTTTGAATGGTTATGAATTATTTATTGCAAGTGTATAGAAATACAATTGATGTTTGTATATTGATCTAGTATCTTGCAACCTGCAGAACTCATTTATTAGTTCTAAAAATTTCAGTGGATTCATTATAATTTTCTCAATGTAAGATCATGTCATCATCAAGTAGGTATCATTTTATTTCATACCTAGGAATACAGCTAACTAGGGAAGTGTAAGTTCTCTATAAGGAGAACTACAAATCACTGCTTAATGAAATCAGAGATGACACAAGGAAATGGAAAACATTTCATACTCACAGATAGGAAGAATCAATAGTGTTAAAATGCTGCCCAAAAGTATTTGGTCATACTGCCCAAAGCAATTTATAGATTCAATGCTATGCCTACTAAACTACCATTGCCAGTCTTTACAGAACTAGAAAAAAGTATCTGGTGATTCATATGGAACCAAAAAAAAAAAAAAAAACCCAAATACCCAAAATAATCTTAAGCAAAAAGAACAAAGCTGGAGGTATCACTCTACTGAAGTTCAAACTATACTACAGGGCTATGGTATCCAAAACAGCACGGTACTGGTACAAAAACAGACACATAGACCAATGAAACAGAAAAGAGAGCTCAAAAATAGGACTGCACACCCACAACCATCTGATCCTCAACAAATCTGACAAAAGCAAGCAATGGGGAAAGGTTTCTTTATTCAGTAAATGGTACCATGATAACTGGCTAGCCATATGAAGAAGATTAAAATGGGAACCCTTCCTTACTATATAAAAATTAACTCAAGATGGATTAAAGACTTAAATGTAAAACCCAAAGCCATAAAAATTCTGGAAGATCAGCTAGGCAATACCACCTAGGCACGGGTAAAGATTTCCAGATGAAGATGCCAAAAGCAATTGCAACAAAAAACAAAATTGACAAATGGGATTTAATTAAACTCAAGAGCTTCTGTACAGCAAAAGAAACTATTAACAGAGTAAACAGACAACCTATAGAATGGGAAAAAAATTTTCCAAACTATGCATCTGACAAAGGTTTAATATCCAGCATCTATAAGGAACTTAAACAAATTTGTAAGAAAACAAACAACCCAATTGAAAACTGGGCAAAGGACATTAACAGAAACTTTTCAGAAGAAGACATACATTTGGTCAATAACCATATGAAAATAGCTCTATATCGCTGATCATTAGGGAAATGCAAATCAAAACCACAATGAGATACTATCTCACACCAGTCAGAATGGTTATTATTAAAAAGTCAAAAAATAACAGATGCTGGTGAGGTTGTGGAGAAAAGGGTACACTTATACACTATTGGTGGGAGTGTAAATTAGTGCAGCCATAGTGGAAGACAGTGTGACAATTCCTCAAAGACCTAAATACAGAAATATCATTTGACCCAGCAACCCCATTACTGGGTACATATGCAAAGAAATATAAATAATTCTGTTATAAATACGCATGCATGTATATGTTCACTGCAGCACATCCACAATAGCAAAGACATGGAATTAGTTGGTAAACTGGATAAAGACAATGTGGTATGTATACACCATGGAATACTATGCAACCATAAAAAAGAACAAGATCATGTTCTTTGCAGAAACATGGATGGAGCTGGAGGTCATTATCCTTAGCAAATTAACTCAGGAATAGAAAACCAAATACTACATATTCTCACTTATAAGTGGGAGCTAAATGATGAGAATATATGGACACCTAGAGGGGAGTAACACACTTGGGCCTTTCAGAAGGTGAAAGGTAGGAGGAGGGAGAGGATCAGGGAAAATAACTAATGGGTATGAGGCTTAATACCTGAGTGATAAAATCTGTACAACAAACCCCCATGATACAAATTTACTTATATAACAAACCAGCATTTATACCCCTGAACTTAAAAGTTTAAAAAAGATACCATTTTCTTTATTTCTTTCCAATCTGTAAAGGAGCCTTTTACTTCCTTTCCTTTTCTCATTGCCCTGGCTAGATCCTCTAGTGCAATACTGAATAGAAATGGTGAGAGTGGAAG
Organism: Cheracebus regulus; assembly: GCA_963574635.1. Classification (NCBI taxonomy): domain Eukaryota; kingdom Metazoa; phylum Chordata; class Mammalia; order Primates; family Pitheciidae; genus Cheracebus; species Cheracebus regulus. Next base: position 48,407 of record CAUYQU010038950.1, read on the forward strand.
TCCTTGTCTTACTCCTGATATTAGGAGGAAGACATCCAGTCTTTCATCATTAAATATGATGTTAGTTGTGGGTTTTTCATAGATGTTCTTTATCAAATTGAGAAAGTTTCCTTCTATTCCTACTTTGTTAAGCATTTTTATCATAAAAGGGCATTGGAATTTTGTCAAGTCTTTGACCATTTTGTTACAAAAATGGAAATTGCCTATAGTTCAATCAAATAGATTAGTCTCGTGTTAATTTTACAAGTATCAGCCAGTCTTCCAGAGCCTGAAAATGACTGGGAAAATAATTATTGAATGAATGCTTGAGTCTGAGCTTTGGGTCTAGAATGTGATGACCATACCCACATCCTGCTTTGCTGAGGAGACTTGTTTGGGCAGTCAGTTCTTCTGCCAGGCCATGCCTCTATCTCTCACCCATTCACACTGCATCCTAGCATTAAATGACATCATATCCAGGAAGATGCTTTGAATGTGAGGAATTAGAATTATTCTATTTGCACTGCTCCAGGTGGTGGCCAGGGTAGCAAAAGCTCACTACCTCTTACGTGAAACCTTTGAGCTAGCATTTCAGAATTCAGAATTTGATCTTAACAAGTTAATATGGTAAATATATGGTATTGTATTAAAATCCCCAGTGGAGTTTGATGTATCAACCTGTAGTTAAACACAAGGACATTTCCGTAGCAGAATCAACGAATGCTCCCATTAGGTTGTTCAAATAAAGACTATAAATAGCTTCACATCAGTTCAGATGCAGTGTCACTACCAAATGAATTCAGGTCATGTTAAGTATTGTCAACCAAATGACTAATAAAGAAACTTGTGCGTTTGGCAAGTGAATGAGAGGCTGTGGCCTATACTGATTGGATAGCTCAGGCAAGTCTGCCTACAGGACTGGAGCCATGAGAGTAAGCTTGCTTTGGTCCACACTGGGTACAGTTTTACCTGCCTGTAGCCTAGTTTCTCCCTTTCCCCCTTCTATTGGGAGCTTTCTGGAGGGAACAAGCAGAAAACACACATTTTTTTTCACCTTCACACCATTCGGCAGCATTTTCATCACCTTCCAACCAGGCAAAAAAAAAACGGGCTTCAGATCCCGTGAGAGTATAAACTTGGAGTAAAATTATATAGGATACGGTTGCCTAGCAGAGGAGAAGCGAGTACAAGGCAAACACCATATGAGTTTTCAATTTTACCAGTAAAGATAATGACGGAGTTATGGGGGATAGCTCCTATGTGTTTGTATAACATTAATTCGGGTTTTCGGAAATGACGAAATTTATTTAGAAACTGAATCGGGATAAATCTTTATTTAGCAAAGAGTCTCAGAGAATGGTGTTTGTTTCAAAGATAAGCACCTTGTCCAGGAGTCTGCCTTTGATAAAATTGAGAAATAGCCAGTTTTGATGGGTCTTTTCATTCTCTATAGGCCTTCACTAGATTCCCATCCCATCCTAAAATTCTCTACAATTCTAGAACAAAATTCCCACTCACTAGTTGCCATGGACTCAGAAAGAAAGCTAAGCAATGGTGTACTTCCTCTCCAACTATGACCACTGATAATCTAACATACGTTTCCACCGAAGTACTCTTATTACAGAGAATGTCAGAGGTATTAAGGAAGCCACACCCCTAGTGAGAAATACCTTTATTGCCTCCTGTTTTACCTTACACATTTGTGAGAATTTAAAAATCTATACCATAAATTATTGGTTTTAACACAAACATAAATTTTCCTCAAGCATTTTCAAGACCAATTAATATACCAGGAAGATGTTTTATGCTTATCTGGAGACTTGCATACTTGCTATCATCATGGCAAGGATTCAGGAGGCCATATGTGCCTGTTTGAGAAACGTGAAATTGATGTGTTGTCCTCTGAGTTATCTTTGAAAGAGTAAACTTCAGGTACAATATTGACCTCATCTTACAACTGCCAACTGGATCAAATAGCCACAGATCTTGGTTATAGAAGACAAGGGTTCAACTGGACACTACTAGCAATTTCACCATGTTCAAAGCCTTTTGTTTTTATTTGCTTGTAAGCTGAGGCCCAGAAGGTTGAAGGACTGCCTCAAGTTCAGGACTAGTTTCTAGATCCTCTAACTCCAATTCCATTAGAACTTAGGGACCAGTATAGGATGGGTATCTGACTAACACTGCTTAGGAAGCAGATAGGTTCTGTGAATGAATCAGCTACGCCTCTTTCCTTTTCACATAACCTAGACAGTTCAAAGGAGTTGGAGATGTATTTGTCGTATTTGCTTTTTGCAAAGGGTAAGTGTCTCTTCCCAACTTTTATGATTTGAATAATGATTTAACAATGAAGATCCTGGAAGCAAACTCTAACTAAGGGAGATTGGTAAATCTTTATTTATAAGATATAAGTAAAGCATATCTTTATTTTCAATGCTGGGCTGCTCAGGATTAGAGTGAAGAAAATTGGGTCATATTTAGATTTTTGTGATATATTTTAAAGCTGAAAAGTATAGGAAATAAATAAATGCTTTTTTTAAAATTAAGATTTTAAAAGAAATTTAAGTGCCTGTAAAAAAAGAAAAACTTGCTCCTTGACTGTCAGTAATCTTTTCAGCAGACATGGAAAGGGGAAGCCTTTATACCTTCGTATTTTTAGTTCCTAACAAAGGACAACTGTGCATGAATGGGGAGAACATTAACCCCCACTTGCCCTCAAATGTAACCTGTGATCACATTGTGCCAACTACACCAGTGAGCACCAACAAATATAGTTATTAGTTGAGGTTTCTCAAGCATCTGGACTTTTGGCACCCAGAACCAAAATATCTGGACATCTGTTTGAACTCTCTACTTGTTTTCCAGGTTTGACACTGTGTCAGAATAATAGCAGTTTGGGACTACTTCCTATATGCCAGAGTTAGGCTAAATGTTTTACCTGTATTAGCTTGCTTATCCTTCACAACCATCAAATGTGTCCTGAAGTATGAATGAATCCTTTCACAGACGAGGGTACTGAGGCTCAGAGAGGGAAGCACAGAGCTGATTTGAGAACACTGTCTGTCTGATTATAAACCCTAGACAGAGTGTTTCATTTTGCCAGAATGACTACAGAGGGCAACAAATGATATAAATCCAATTTGTAGCTACCCTACTAAAAGAAAGAGTGATTGTTCAATATCTGAGTTAATATTATTACTCCGTAATATCACCATTGTTAGCCAATTTGATCATTTTGGGAAAATTTTTCTTCTCTTGAATTACTGTGATTGATAACATTGACGCATTCAAATTCACCTGGTAATTGTGTATTCCATTTATTGCCCTTTGCGTATCAAAACAACTAAAAATACTTGCATCTTTGTTAGATTAAAGAATTTGAAAAATGAAAAAAAATACAAACAAATAGAGATAAGACTCAATCCCTGGATTAAAGATGAATATTGAAATTCTCTTTACTAGTTAGTGGCTAGAGTTTTAATTAGACAAGCTTGAGCAAGTTAATCTCTTATGCCTCAGTTTTCTCATCTTCAAAACACAAATAATGACAAAACGTACTTTATCCTACTTTGCTAAAGGATGGAATAAAAAAAAATGCATGTAAAGTGCTTAACACAGTGCCTGGCTTAGAGTATGGTTTCAAAACAGTTAATTATCTGTCGTAACTTAAGCTGGTACCATGGGAGAACTGGAATTCAGAACTGTACCTGAGGTTTACTCCCACCAGTGGGGCGGGGTGGTGGTGGTGGTAGGGGCACTGGAGAGCAGAGAAACGTCATGCAACTTTCACCCTTTCTCCTTGTTTCTCTATCTTCAGTCTCTTAAGGCAGCCAGCTTCCCTTCCTCTGCTACTACTGCCCCCTGCTGGCTGGGGAGGGAAAGATGAGATGGCAGAGCTGAAATTCAGTTTGCTTTCCTTTCTCTGCTTCTCACACTTCTCACTGTCAGGTCCTCAGGTTTCTTTAAATATTAAAGCTGACTAACCCTAGCCTCCTATAAAAGGATGTGAGAGCATGAATATGATCGCTGCCTCTTTAGTACTGTAAAATTTTATGGTTATGTAGAAAATCAAATTTTTTTTTTTTTTTTTTAAACCCCAACAACTCTATGATGAAATTTCTCTGGATAAATAATTAGTTATGCCCGGGGCAGTGCATTTTTTGACTTTTCAACATAGACAGATGGTTTACGCATCTTCAGCATTCAGAGCTTTGTGAGGAGCATTATATAATCTCAGTGTGGTCACCAAATGAAATAAGAAATTCCTCATTTGGCAGATGGAGCTTGCATATCGAGTTCATAAACTTTAATACTTCTCCCAAGTCCAAAATCAGAGACAACCTGCTCCAAGTCAGTTTCCCATTTGCACTTAATTAGGGAGTGTGTTTTGGAGGTCAGTGAAAACCAGTGGAGTATGTTTTCATAATAACTTCCCTCACAATAAAATTATTTAGGAGGCAGCTATCCAAGTTTTTCTGGAATGAGGGCAAGAAAAATGGGGACACAAAGTGAAGTTATTGGATACCTTATCTGGAACTGCCCAAAACGCTGACTGAGATCCAAAGAACACACAGTACTTTCTGGATCAGGGAAAAGGAGCCAAATGTTTTTATAGTCCCAGCAATTTTCTTAACTGTGCAATTTTGCTTCATTTCTAACAACTAAGTGAAGTAGTTTTAAGGATTCCAAACACTAGAGAACAAAAGCCTCTCAGAGTTGTAATCACGTCATACTTACAGAAATAGCATCAGTAAGTATCCTGGTTAAGGAAAATGTGAATATGTGAATAAGCAAAAGTGCTTGGTAGTTAGGACAGGTAGCCAGACTGTCACTTATGGCTGGATGCTTTTGTGTATTTGAGTTTCACAAAGATAACATGGTGAGTCCCAAATATGTTGCACCTCACTTTATAAATGTGTGATATCACTGCCACTGTAGGAAAGTGTACTGTACTTGTATTAGCCTTTTTCTAAAATGCTCTAAAATAATTCTAAGTCACAAATTCTGAGAAAATCAACTTAGAGACAGTAAATTTCCTTACTAGATTAAGAAATCAAATTCTGATAGGCTAGTACTTTTTAAAAATAGTATTTTTGCTCAGAGTTTCGCTCTTGTCGCCCAGGCTGGAGTGCAATGGCACAATCTCGGCTCACTGCAACTTCCACCTCCTGGTGTTCAAGCAACTCTCCTGCCTCAGCCTCCCAGATTAGCTGGGACTACAGGCTCAGGCCACCACACCTGGCTAATTATTTTCATAGTTTTAGTAGAGATGGGGCTTTTGCTATGTTGGCCAGGCTGGTCGCAAACTCCTGACCTCAGGTGATCCGCCCACCTCGGCCTCCCAAAATGCTGGGATTACTGGTGTGAGCCACTGCGCTTGGCCTATTTTTTTGCTATTTCTAAATTCCATTTGGTTTTTATTACTCCCATCAATCTAGAAGGACATGGCAAGATCTGGACATTTCTGAACTGTGGTTGGTGAACTTTTATCTCAATATGAAGCCGATAGCTGCAATATGTTGAAAAGATCTTCAACCTCGTATACAGAATATGGTTAACTATTTCATCTCTTTTACACACACACACACACACACACACACACACACACAATGACTTGAGGTAAGATTCATTATAATTATACTGTGTATGTTCAGTGACAAATTGTTGTGAAATGAAGTTCTGAGGCTTCTAAGAACTTCAAAGGCAGTTCATATGTCAAGTTGTTACATTCACCAAATGACTGAAGTGTAACCATAACCAATGGAGCATGACTCATGCATCAGAATGAATACATTGTTTGTCTTTAGACTCTTATTTTAATTGTGATGATAAGAAATTTGTTATACTGTGTTTCCAATATTTGGCAGATCATTTGGATTATGGCATTTATAAGTTACCTGCATGTAAATCATCCTAAATTCAGTTCAACTGGTATTTCTTAGTGGTAACAGAAGTAACTTGATTTTATATATTAATTTTATAAAGTATTGGTATTTCAGGCTGCTGTTTTAGGTCACGTACTGTGTGGTAGGCAGCTGCTAAGATGTCCTCCATTTATCCTTGCCTCCTGGTATTGATGCTGTTCTCTTCAGTATGGCTGAACTTACATCTAATGAATAGAAAGTGGCAGAAAATGAAGAGATGTTCCTAATAAGGTTAGGTTAGAACAAGACTGTGGCTTCTGTCTTAGATGCCCTCTCTGGAGCTCTCTCTCTAGGAGCCCTCAAGCTTTGGGAAGTATGCTGCCATATTGTATAGAACCCTATGGAGATGTCCAGATGACAAAAACAAAACAAAACAAAACAAAATCCACAAATCCTAAAAAACAAAAAAGAACCCTTATAAACCTGGTCAATAGCCAGTGATCACCTGAAGCTTGCCAAGAGTTGCATAAGCAATCTTGGAAGCAGATCCTCCCCTGGTCAGGCTTTGAGATGACTGCAGCACCGCTCATACCATCATTGCAGCTTTGCAAGAGACCTGGAACCAGAATGCACTCAGCTAAGCCATGCCCAGATTCTTGACTCGTAGAAATTGTGAGATTGTAGATGTTTGTTGTTCTAAGCAGCTAAGTTTTGGGCACATTTGTTACATAGCAATTGGTAACTAACAAACCTTTCTAAGTCTATGGATGGTTAAATATCACAGAGTAACTGTCCTTAAGAATAGTCAGTATAGTCAGTGATCAAATACTCTGATTCATATTCTTTCGCAGAAATTATAAGCCAGGTCTGCATCCAAAAGAAGAAGAAATGCAATTCCAGGCAAGATAGCTGAATAGGAACACCTCCGGTCTACAGCTCCCCATGAGACCAATGCAGAATGTGGGTGATATCTGCATTTCCAACTGAGGTACCCAGTTCATCTCATTGGGACTGATTAGACAGTGAGTGCAGCCCATGGAAAGCGAGCAGAAGCAGGGTGGGGTGTTACCTTACCCAGGAAGTGCAAGGGGTTGGCAAACTCCTTCTCCTAGCCAAAGGAAGTCATGAGGACTGTGCTGTGAGAAACAGTGCACTCGGCCCAGATACTATGCTCTTTCCACAGTCTAGTGATGCACATAAGTGAAGGAGAAATAAAATCCTTTACAGATAAGCAAATGCTGAGGGATTTGGTCACCACTAGGCCTGCCTTATTAGAGCTCCTCAGGAAAGCACTAAATATAAAAAGGAAAATCTGGTACCAGCCACTGCAAAAACATAACAAATTGTAAAGACCATCGACACTGAAGAAACTGCATCAATGAATGGGCAAAATAACCAGCTAGCATCATAATAACAGGATCAAATTTACATATAACAATATTAACCTTAAAAGTAAATGGGCTAAATCCCCAATTAAAAGACACAGACTGACCAATTAGATAAACAGTCAAAACCCATCAGTGTGAGGTATTTGGGAGACCCATCTCAAGTGCAAAGACACACATAGGCTCAAAATAAAGGGACGAAGAAAGATTTACCAAGCTAATGGAAAGCAAGAAACAGCAGGGGTTGCAGTCCTAGTCTCTGATAAAACAGACTTTAAACCAACAAAGATTAAGAAAGACAAAGAAAAGCATTACATAATGGTAAAGGGATCAATGCAACTAGAAGAGCTAACTATCTTAAATAGATATGCCCCCAATACAAGAGCAACCAGATTCATAAAGCAAGTTCCTAGAGACCTACGAAGAGATTTAGACTCCCACATAATAATAGTGGGAGATTTTAACACCCCACTGTCACTATTAGATCAACTAGACAGAAAATTAACAAGGATATTCAGGACTTGAACTCAGCTCTGGACCAAACGGACATAATAGACATCTACAGAAGTCTTTACCCCAAATCAACAGAATACACATTATTCTCAGCAGCACATCACACTTATTCTAAAATTGGCCATGTTAATTGGAAGTAAAACACTTCTCAGCAAATGTAAAGCACTGGAAATCATTACAAACAGTCTGTCAGACCACACTGCAATCAAATTAGAACTCAGGATTGAGAAACTCACTCAAGCCTGGCCAACGTGGTGAAACCTCGTCTCTACTAAAGATACAAAAATTAGCCAGGTGTGGTCATGGGTGCCTGTAATCCCAGCTACTCGGGAGGCTGAGGGAGAAGAATTGCTTGAACCCAGAAGGCAGAGGTTGCAGTGAGTGGAGAACATGCCACTGCACTCCAGCCTGGGTGACGGAGTGAGACTCCATCTCAAGAAAGAGAGAGAGACAGAGGAAGGAAGGAAAGGGAAGGGGAGGGGAGGGGAAGGGAAGGGAAGGGAAAGGAAGAAGGAAGGAAGGGAAGGGAAGAAGGAGAGAAGGTAAGGGAAGAAGGAGGGAGGGAGGAAAGGGAAGAGAAGGGAAGGGAAGGAACTCTCAAAACCGCATGGAAACTGAACAACCTGCTCCTGAATGACTACTGAGTAAATAACAAAATTAAGGCAGAAATAAATAAGTTCTTTGAAATCAATGAGAACAAAGACACAACATACCAGAATCTCTGGGACACAACTAAAGCAGTGTTTAGAGAGAAATTTATAGCACTAAAAGCCCATAGGAGAAAGTGGGAAAGATCTGAAATCAACACCCTAACATCACAAGTACAAGAACTAGAGAAGCAAGATCAAACAAATTCAAAAGCTGGCAGAAGACACGAAATAACTAAGATTAGAGCTGAAACGAAGGATATACAGATACACACACACAAAATCCTTAAAAAAAATCAGTGAATCCAGGAGCTGGTTTTTTGAAAAGATTAACAAAATAGATAGACTGCTAGCCAGACTAATAAGAAAAGAGAGGGATCAAATAGACACAATAAAAAATGATAAGATTATCACCACTGATTCCACAGAAATGCAAACTACTATCAGAGAATACTATAAACACCTCTATGCACATAACCTAGAAAATCTGGATGAAGTGGATAAATTCCTGGACACATACACACTCCCAAGACTAAACCAAGAAGAAGTCAAATGCCTGAATAGACCAATAACAAGTTCTGAAATTGAGGCAGCAATTAATAGCCTACCAATCAAAAACAGCCCAGGAGCAGATAGATTCACAGCCAAATTCTACCAAAGGTACAAAGAGGAGCTGGTACCCTTCCTTCTAAAACTATTCCAAACAAAAGAAAAAGAGAGACTCCTCCCTAACTCATTTTATAAGGCCAACCTCATCCTGATACCACAACCTGTCAGAGACACAACAACAACAAAAAGAAAATTTCAGGCCAATATCCCTGATAAACATCAATGTGAACATCCTCAATAAAATACTGGCAAACAGAATCCAGCAGCACATCAAACAGCTTATCCACCATGATCAGGTCAGCTTTATTCCTGGGATGCAAGGCTGGTTCAACATACACCAATCAATAAATGTAATCCGCCACATAAACAGAACCAATGACAAAAAGCACATGATTATCTCAATAGATGCAGAAAAGGCCTTTGACAAAAATCAACACCCCTTCATGCTAAAAATTCTCAATAAACTAGATATTGGTGGAGCATATTACAAAATAATAAGAGCTATTTATGACAAACCTACAGCCAATATCATACTGAATGGGCAAAAACTGGAAGCATTCCCTTTGAAAACAAGCATAAGACAAAGATGCCCTCTATCACTGCTCTTATTCAACATAATATTGGAAGTTCTGGCCAGGGCAATTAGGCAAGAGAAATAAAGTGTATTAAATTAGGAAAAGAGGAAGTCAAACTGTGTCGGTTTGCCAATGACATGATTATATATTTAGAAAGCCACATTGTCTCAGCCAGATATCTTCTTAAGCTGATAAGCAACTTCAGAAAGTCTCAGGATACAAAATCAGTGTGCAAAAATCACAAGCATTCCTATACACCAATAGTTGACCAACAGAAAAGTCATGAGTGAACTCCCAGTCACAATTGCTACAAACAGATAAATTACCTAGGAATATAACTTTCAAGGGATGTGAAGGACCTCTTCAAGGAGAACTACAAACCACTGCTCAAGGAAATAAGAGAGGACACAAACAGATGGAAAAACATTCCATGCTCATGGATA